>PQWD01004357.1:0-36363 GCA_019425675.1 Leucinodes orbonalis
TTTTTGTAGACCTTTAAAGGAGAAACAATATACATGACTTTTGTGAAACTATAACCGTTTAATCAGCGTACGCAGCGGAAGCTCTAAGTATGAAAAAATTCCCCCCGATTTTTAAACATTCTTCATTGCTGCTCCGATTCTATTGCTCGTAGCATGATGATTATAGCCTATAACCTTCCTCGATAAATAAGCTATCTAACACTTAAATAATTTTTCAAATCGAACCCGTAGTTCCTGAGATTAGCGCGTTCAAACAAACAAACAAACTTAATAATATTAGTATAGATTTTTTTATGTTCCCTGAATCTTTTGTATGGTCTCGGTAAAATATCTTGTTATCCTTAACGTGGAATATATCCTTTACTGAAAAATTTATTGGTCTGTCACAACAAAAAAAGTAGCTTTTTTGTTTGGCTTTAATTGATGTTAATTATATGGGGAGTGTTGTTAGAATATTACAAATATGGATTTGTTGGCACTTTTACTTCTTATCTTCCGAAAATAACGTTATCTGTGCCTTAAAAACTTGCAATCATTACATTAACATGCAATAATCTATCAAACAAAGTACTAAAAAGGTAATACTTATCTAAGGTTACTAGGTATGTACTATGTAAGCTGTTACGAAAAATAATTCGCTAAAACACGATGTCTACAATATTTCACGCTCGGTAACTTCTTCATGCCACATCTAATTTTTTTCGGTCGCTTAACAGGTGGACGAAGCTTGTCAAACTTTTCAAATTAGTTTCGAACATATATTTTTTTAATAAACAAAGTTAGGTGGGTGCTTTGTTCTTCAATAAGGAGATTAACACCTAGGTTCTCGTGGAGCTTAATTTTCAAAGTAATTATTACACTTAGTTTGGAATTAGGTACCGGTATTGGACGAGTGCACCGTGGGAAATTTTCCAATACCGTAAACGAAATAAACCTTAACAAATTACTGTGCAATGCCCGCGGGTGACAAATAGCGGGGTTACGCATGACTGTGTTTACTTTCAATGTAATGTAGAAAGTAATCACAGAAAAAATTTACATGCATAAAATTTATATAACGTGGGTATCCTCTGAGAAAGGATTTTGGTAAATAAGGGATAAAATAAGGGATGAAAAATAATACTTAACATGAACAAGCTAGTATATTATATACACCATACGGTCGGCAGGTAGCTGATGTAATAAGGGACATTTTGGCTACTTTAATTTTAGAAAAACCTTTATCATCCTGAAAAATAAAGTATTGTTGTACCGATGCACGTGACTTCACGAAGCGTTTTTAATAAAATTTGGTTTGAAGTTAGCTGTCACCCTGGATATGTTAAACTGCTGGATTATCTTATACTGCGAGTAACACCGGGGGCCAGCTAGTTTAAACATAAATTACCATGTCTGCTCATACATAGGAAAGAAATGTTACTAAGCAGAAAAGCCCGTAAAGAAAGAAACTGCAAACTCAATTAACCATCGAGAGAGAATAAATAAATAATTAACATTGGTAGGAATTATAATACGCGATTTAACCTGTAAAATTCATTTTAAGTCAACGTTGCACATATTGTCTCTAGTCCTTAGTACTAAATAAACAAGTAGAAATAACTACAATACTAATCATGCAAGACACGGTCATATAAAATAATAACAATATATCGTCGTGTACATTAGTAACAAACACGAAATGGTTGTTGGATTAGCAAAACAATGAACTCTGACTAGCTATTAATTATTATTTTTCGACAAATTCATTATGTAAATTAATAAGGTTCTACTCTGGTTCCGGCGCTGTCTTTTCGGTGACAAGAGCTTGATAGGGTATGATACTTTGTAAAGATCAATGATTCAGAACTTAATGCAATTAAGTAAAGCAAGCTAAAGTTACGTCAAAGTTTTTTGACGAGATTACATTGCTTTAAGTGTTTTACGATGTCCTTACTCGTTTTTGATAACTAAAATATATTACCGATGGAGATAAACATTGTTTGATATACTTATTGATTGATTTAATAAATAATAAATGATTAAAATAGCAAAAATTTTTGAAATGGGTATAATACATACACAATTTCCTTATTTACAAGATATTCCGATTAGAACATGTAAATGCAGTTTGAGGGCAAGGACCTCTAACATATAACTGTTGCCATACCGATTGTCTGATGTCACCAGAATTTCAAAACAGAAGTATTGTATACGCATAAATAGTTTATTTAGGCCCACGAATGCATTCTAAAATCAAATTCCTAAAATCGCATTCCTTGAATGTTTATTACGTTACGTTTTATTTTACTCGTATACCTAATAATAACCCATCAACCCAAGAAAACTACTAACATATGGTGTCGTTTATTTCAGTTTCCATTACCGCAAAAAAACTGTTATGTGAAGAAATTAACTTTCAGCCATTGTAAGTAGAAATTGCATAAGCGTTGCAGACCGCATGTTGTGAATTAAATAGGAGCAAAGGAACCTGTTCGGTCCTATAATATACGCGCGCTCGGCGCACCAACGAGCCACAAACGGCAAGCCTGTCGCCATAATTTAAAACGATAGCGCAGAATGTAGTTTTATTGTACACATACGAGACTTCAACGTGCCCAACATATTGTCATTTGAAGACGGTACAATAAATGAGCACAAACGAGCGAAAGCCACTTAGACCAAATTTACACTTTGTGGGAGACCGAGACTGCACTCGGATGCCGAGAGCGGGCCGCTCGAACAGACGCGCCTATCGTGTCAGCTGCTCACTATATAATAGCTATCAACGATACGATGTATTTAATACACAACCTATCATGTACGATGAAGTGACACTAATCCATTCGTGTACTAAATACTTTCACTTGTCTTAATTCGGCGAGATTCATTACGAAAACAACATTTTTAAGTCATTTACACAGGGTTCATTCGATGGGTCAATGCACTTCCGAGGCGACGACGTCCAAAGCGATTACGGAGAGCTGTTTTTTTAATGAGTATCATGTAAAGGCTCATTTTAAGTAAAATGGTAAATTCATCTCTAGAGTAAATTATGCTCGATGTTTTTAGTATGCGTTTAATTAAATCAAGTATTCACTTAAGGGACTAATACCTAAACATGTCGACATCTCATTAGTATACAAATAGGGTTCGGTATAAGAATACATACAAAGTAAATCGTTCTAAAGTATGGGGATAATAGGGCATACACTTTATTCGGACACTAAGAACTTAGGACCAGAGAATAGCTTTGTAGGTCTAACTTATAGGCAAAATGTAAACAACCAATTCAACTCATTGGCAATAACGAGCAGTAGACAAAAGATAGTGCCCTAAATGAGTCTCCATTATTTTTCTGGTCATTGTTAAACATAACAACTTACCTCTAGGTCTTCATAGGTGCGAAAAGCCATTATGGCGAAACCATCGATGATATCCTCCTCTCCCAGCGGCTCCCGCGACTTCTTTCTCCTGGCCGGAGGACGAGGCGGCTTTTCTCTCGCCGGAGACTCGTCCTCGCCACTGTCCCCATCCTTAACTTTGCTCTCTCGCTGTGCTTGCATGCGCTGTGCCCGCTCCCTTCGCCTATTTCTCTGATTGCGCTGCTTCACTTCGTTTTCCATCGTTCACACATTATTCGAATCACCCGACCACCGTGCTTCACTACACAAAAGTCCGCACTACACTTATATCACACATGGTTATCCGTAATTCCTATGCCGAGATACTCGACAAATTACAAATCTTGCACACAGAAAAAGACACTCGCCGTTTCCAATGGCGGATCGTACACCGTTGCCGCATTGCAAGTAAAATGGCCGCGTAGCACCAGACAAGCTGTCTTCTTTCACATTCACGTAAACGGAGACATGATTCCACTTAAACTAAGACACACTAAGATATATTTCAATAAGAACTAAGATAATAATAAGATAAATTAACTTTATACATTATTCTCTATGTTCAGAATCAGTCAATAGTCAATACAATGAAAGGTGTTGCACGACGCTAACGCTACGGTGCGGTCGCGATGGTGAACTAAAGCAGTGCTACCAACACAACGATACGTACATTCCGCGATATAGGGCGTCATTGGCAATGTGGCGCTCGCTTTACTCCTCTAGCAACTAATGTTGTCTCTTTTTATGTCATAAAGTTGTGGATTATTTATTTGGTTTGCTTTGGGTAAGTATTCATATTATTTATCTTTTAAAATTTCAATATAATGTATTTTTTATTAACAACTAATATTTAATATGCTTAGGAATATCTAATTACATATTATCAAAGTTTTAAGTACAATATGACAATAGTTATCATTAAAATTTGGTATATTATCTTTATGTTGTCAGACACTGGTGTCTACATGGTTTTGTGTAGTGAATACTCGGCGTTCCAGCTAGACTTGTGTCGTCTTAATTTTCTTTGCAAGAAGCTCTAGCAAGACACCGTGTCTTGCAAAATTATCCTTTTGAAACGTGGTACGGTGTGAAGTTTGAACGTTTTAATTTTGACATTTACTCTAAAGGTGCGTTCATTTGTACCTATTTCGTAACCATTGTTAGTAACTTCCAGATAATATAATTTGAAAAAAATAAGAATAATTTTGTTCTTATTACTTGTAGACCTAAACTGGTGACTGATAGTTTATTTCGTAGTAAATAAAAGAATTAGTGACGTTTTATATTTGGTAAACCCATAGATATAGGATATTATGGTTCCTAGGGTAAACCCTAGAATTACAACATAATATCTTAATGATCAACATTACAATAATATCTAATTGATAAACTTAATATTATTGCATTTTCAAGTAAAGGCAGTTTTCTTTTTATTATTTAAAATGTAGCCTTTGTAATTTGTGGAATTCGATTATTACAAGATTTTAAAATTATTTACATACTAGCTTTTGCCCGCGGCTTCGCTCGCGTTAAATTCGGGATAACATGGCTCCACTTTCCAGTGAAAAAGTGTGTGTGTGTTCCTTAAAAAAGGGGTTATTTTTTCCCAGTTTTTAAAGAGAAATGCAAAAAATTGGTATGCGAAGCGAAAAAGAAGAAGTGTTGCAGTGTTAAAATTCATTACTGACAAATAGTCCGCATACCCAATTTCAGCGTCGTACTACAAAAATTGCGGAATGTGCCATACAAACTTCCAACCCTTATTTTAGGGAAGTGGGGGTGAAAACGGGACAAAAAGTAGCCTTAAACCTATTCTAGGTTACCTTCTATCAACATACCAAGTTTCAATAAAATCCGTTCAGCCGTTTAGGCGTGAAAGCGTAACAAACAGACAGACAGAGATACTTTCACATTTATAATATTAGTATGGATTGTGATGATCGCATGGTAGTTGAAAGGAATAATTCAATTATAGCAATAGTAAATTGAATGAAAAAATACGTTTTTATATATGGATAAGTATAGTACGATTCATAAAACATAACCACTGCGCTGAAGTTTTTTTTTTATCCTTTGGAGATGCAATAGCAGCGACGGCGGAAATTTAAATATTGTGTTTATGCACATGTCATTTTTCATTATTTCATAATTCTGTTATTTCAATATATGTGGTTATCTTTTGTGAATCGTACTATCCTACTTGATTCTTTCATTGTGAGATAGCTTATTTATCGGAAGGGCTATAGGTTAAATATCGTCACGCTACGTGCAAAAGAAGCGGAGGTACAATGAGGAATGTTTCAAAATCCGGGGGTTTTTCATCCTTGAAGCTTCCGCTGAGTACGCAGCGTTAACGGTTTAAGTTTCTCAAATGTCATGTATTTGAGTAACGTTTCTTTTTAAAGGGCCTTAAAAAGTCCACGACAGTATAAATGTCAATTGTTTAAGGTTATCTCCCTTTAACTTCTTTATGCATTATTTACATAGGTGTTTTCATAAATATGATATTAATCCTTATAAGGATAATACATAAAAATAAATACGTTATTTATCACAAGTATTTCATTTTAAACAAATTGCTCTCTTCATCATTAAATTTAAATGGATAACTTATGAGATATCGCAGTTTTAACTCACCTATATAAACGAAGTAACGGGTTAAAGTCAATGATGTAAAAAAGTATGGATTCGTGATATGCTCACAAAACAATAGAAAAAAGTGTTCCGAATGCACTGACAGCACACATACACATATTTCGAATTTCAAACACATTTACCTAAACAAAAGAGTACAAACTGTACTCTCTTTGGCGATTCGTTTTTGTGGCACCGATGGCGTATCTACCTTTATGTATAGAGAATATCATTGGTTAAAGTGAGCGTTAGGCCAAAGTAACTTTTCCACGCAAACAAAGTCGCGCGTAAAACATAGTACCTACCTTTATTATATAAAATCAAGCCGTTATAGAGACGACGGCTAGACTTGTCTTCTTGAATCAGGTATTAGGACTTGATTCGTTTGAAGCAATAATACCAAATAGACCTGTACGCGAAGGCATAATAGTCTCGTTCGTATCTTGTTTGGTTTTACACTCCCTGTGGAGATTGTTGAGATGAAGGCTGCAGTCTACATCAACAAAACTTATTCTTAGCCATTATTTAAATGAAAATCATTCACCTTTCCACCTTTATTGATTATGAATATTAATCAGACTGTATCTCGTAGGCAGTGTGTATGAAAATTCGTTAGTATCGCGCAGCACCTACAACGTGTAATAGCGGAGGTAATAATTTAAAACATCCATCGGCCATGGTTAAATATTTAAAACAGTAGCTTATTTCATGTTGAGCCAGTTATCAACGTTTTGTCGTCTGCATTTCGCGGTGAAATTGATGTTAACTTAAACATTAAATCGAGCGATGTAAATGAAAATAATAATGTGCATAATATTTAATTTTTTGATTTTGTAGATTAGTATTCATACTAATAAAAGAAAAACCTCTGGTTTTTGTGTCGTGTCCAGATAGATTGCCGTTCCTCAAGTATTGTTTTTCTTACAAAACGTATTTAAAATTGTTTCTATGCATATTGTGTTTAAAGGTATGTATGAATAGGCACAAAAATACTCATTAGTACTCATAAGTAGAACGCAACATGCTCGACCTCGAGTGTTAATACGATTATTTTTACTGCCATGCTAATAAAAATGAGACCACCAGCCGACTGTTTGTTTTCTTTTTAATTTTAAACAGCAAAGCCATAATGCCGAGTGTACACGAAGGGGTGGGGTAGCGGAGTAGGTAGGCACCGCTGGCGACTTTTTTGAGTGTTTTTTCTTTGCTGCTGTCTACGAACGTACGGCTCCCCTTTAAATATAATTGATTTCTAAGAGAGCGTACAAAATGGTTGGCAAAAAATAAAAAATGCATCTAACGAATTAGTGTAGTGCGATTCATAGGTAGTTTTTACATCAATGCGCAAGCATACAATATGAAATGTACATTGAATTATTATAAAACAAATAAATAATATCTTTGTATGTAATTTATATTGAACATGACCGGAAAAGCGGCACCGGCAAATATTAATAAACAGAACGTCCACGTTGTAAAATCATTATTAACACAAATTGAATGTTCGATCGTTTTAAATGTAAATTGGCAAGCTTTGTGTGAATTGTGTTCACTGCACGATAATCTCCCAATATTCAGAATAATTCCATTTCGATGTTTTAATTAGCAATACATAATTAATCGCGTTATTGCCCGTATGATGCGGTAATATTTCACAATATGCGGATATTCATCTGGTTTATAATATTTGAAAACTGTATGTATTACGTACGTCCATAGTTAGCGCCTAACACCACAGTAGACAGTTCTGTCTACTGTGCTAGCGTTTTGAAGAAGAGGGTGCAAGTTAAGCATAATATATCGCTATGGTTTGTCGACGGTTGGGTGACGAAAATATTATTTTAAGTCTTAATACTTCGGCTTCTTAGAATACTGGCAGCATTACCTCGCTGAATAAATAAAAATGCTAGTTAGTGTCTCGTACCGCATACAGTTGCTATAACTAATACTCAGTCACTAAGAGTCTATCACAATTATTGAGCATACCATTTTACTTCATCGTTATTCCATACATGGATATACCTATAATAAGCTTTTATGTTAGCGTCTCTAGCCTCATTGCATAAAGTTTGCGCGGAGATTTTCTCTAGTGGCCAATCATGTTGGATTCATTTTAAATCCGCTCTCGAAGCCCTATTACTTGTTACGTTGTTCAAAGTATCTTGTATTTCAACACGATTTAGGTAGTTGTTTATGAATTAGTTGTATTACTAGTTATCACTAACCAGTAAGAATTTCAATGACTCAATATTTTTTATCTACAGATAAAATTGATTGGATACCGTTATATATATACTTTCTATGGGCCTTTGAGATTTAATAAACTATTATGTGAACTTACTACTCTCTGTCAGCAGGAGCTCTAAGATAACTTCAAGATGTTATTTGTTTTGTTTTCACTTTGCAATGTAATGTAGTTCTACTACATATTTCCCACTTGCCTAAAAAATTGTATTTATATGAGTTGCTCAATCATTCCCTATAGGTTTGTAAACAATATGACTAATTTTATAACAATGTTTATATCACATAGATATTTAACAATTACAGTCAGCTACATGATGAAGTTCAAAATAGTCTTACAACCATAAAATAAACTATATTAACGAGCTAATAATTAACATGTACTTTGAAAAAGAAACACCACAGATTATAAACTAAAGGTCTACCTATAGTTTATATCTAGGGGAGTTTAGTCGGTAGGGGTCCGACATAACTGTATCATGCCTCCCAGGGCGGCCGTTATCCAATAAAGGATTCTCCTCTAAAAAAAGGCTACTATCGTTAGTACAGGACATCAAACAATAAATTGAATAAATATATTTTCATTTTATTTTTTGTCATTTTCAAACACGTAGACCATGATTGTATGATCGCCTACGTGATTGTGTATGATCGTATTTGATGTATGAAAGGCAAGATCGGGAAAAATATATTTTGTTCACAGAAGCACTGATTCCCAACAATGAATACGAAGAGTAGAAGCCGGGCCATCATAGCGGTGGCAATAGTTGGTGTGCTAGTGTCTACGTATGCCCTCTACGTTGAGATGGCTGCAGAAGCCAGCCCAAGCTATAAAGCACTTTGCGACATATCCGAATATGCAAGCTGCTCCCGTGTTTTGACATCCGAGTAAGTGATATTGTGTTTGGTGATTTAGTGGATTGATTTAATTGGTAATTATTTATTTATTTCATTGGTAGGCAAACGAGCAACCTTTTCAAACGCCATTATAGATAGACACTACACTCGGCACTCCAGAGGAGAAGCATGTGCGTTGCCAACCTTTTAAAAGGGAGGGGGCAATGGAAATATAGTGAAGAATAGTGATTCCGGTAACCTAAATCTATTGGTGAAACCAACTGTAAGGCCGTATCATCCCCACGATCGAGTTGACAACTCGTGGCGAGCATGGCTCTCGACTAAGGAAACAAAAGTTTAATAACGAATCGAAAGTACTTAATTATATTTTTTTACTAAACGATTGACTTTTGGATAACCATCATTAAAATAAGCCAATAAAGAATTTATCTCTTTGCGCATTCATATTTATGAATGACACTGCCATATACCTACGCGAACAGTAGTGGGTTTAAACATTAGTTTTTATTCTGTGTTTGTGTTTTATAAATATACCTACATGTTGTTATTTACGATTTTCATATATTTATAACTTTGGCGTTACTTTATGTCCGTAATACAAGCCTCCTTCAAGTGTACTTAACGTCTTACAATGGTGCAGACGATGATTGTGATAGAATAAATTTATTTTTATTTATAAGTGTAGTTATTTTCTATTGTGTTGGACATCATCCAACATTTCCTGTTCCTCGTAAGTTTGGTAATATATCAAACATATATTGATATGTACGAGTATAGTACAAATTAAAAATGTCAATGTTCTATCATACGAGCCCTTAAATTTCCAAAAATATCCATTTGAGCACTAGTAATGGTCGGGACAGTCAAAATTAGGTCGCGACTCGCGAGCTAGCAACATGGAAATTGTGTTACGGTGGTTTAAATTGGCCCATTTCTGTGCTCAAAATACTTACCTAGTTTTTTATATAAGGTGTGTTTTTTACTTTGTTTGTAAATGAGGTGATACTGAAAATATCTTTATAGATTTTGTCTTATCTTGAATTATTTTTTGAAAATAATTGTTAGTTTATTAGAATTTACCGTTTATTTAAATAAATTTATAAACAATGTAAATGTATTTAATGGGTTTATAAATATAATCATTGAAGGAGACCAAGTAGAAGTCTGCAATGGTGATCTCAATGTCTTCAGTGATGTCTGCAATGAAACCTAGCCTTGATTTTCCGAGTTATAATTTTATCCTGCCCGTGATTCCTCTCAAAGAAAATAAAAAAACAATTGTTTATGAACATATTTACTATGTAGGTATATGTCGCTGATTATTCCTTGGTCTTGAGAATGAATAATAACAATTTGCTATTTTATTTTCAGGTACTCAAAGGGTTTTGGAATCGTTCCAAAAGAGTCTGCGTTTGAAGTACCGAATTGCATTTTCGGCATACTGTTTTATTGTTTGATGATATTTTTGGGTAAGATCTCTTAAACTATACATACAAAAATGTTATTTTATCATGAATATGTTTGCAAAATATAACAAGGTATTTATGCACTGTTAATCTTTAAAAAGGTTAAAAGGTTTTTAACATAATACTAACTAGTATCCCTGAAATTATTTTTAGCTATATTTTGAAACCACGAATATACCTACATACATTAAGGTTTTGTATTTGGGTTAGGATTTTGTTTATTTATGTGGTAATATTATAAGGTATTGCTGTATAAAGATAAGTAAGAAGATATAGCCAGACTTTATCAGCAGAATGTTCGTCTGACTAGTATTCAGTAATCTAGAGGCTTACCATCATCTCTTAAAAACAGTACCTATCCCTTTAATATTACTTTGCCTTAACTGTTTTCAAGATATACTATTTTTATTTTTTGTAACTCTTCGCGTATTATTCCAGTTACGTCGTCTTGTA
The DNA here is from genome assembly GCA_019425675.1 of Leucinodes orbonalis. NCBI lineage: Eukaryota > Metazoa > Arthropoda > Insecta > Lepidoptera > Crambidae > Leucinodes > Leucinodes orbonalis. The sequence continues at coordinate 11,036 of PQWD01004357.1, forward strand.
TAGTGCTTGGAAAATATACACGACACAATTAGTCCCCAAAGGTAATTGGTGCAGTACCTATATTTTTGCTCAAAATAAAAGTGCGCATAAATGAAAATATCCGATAAAAGCGTATATAGTTATAATAAATTTTTTGTATTTTGGAATTTGAAAGTATACTCGAGCAATCCCAGCCTGTACGTACTTTACTTGTTTACTTTCAATATACGTATCTGTTTCAATCTGCTTGGTTACCAAGTTATTTAATAAAAATGTCTCTTCTATCATCTGATGTTTGTTGAGAGCGTTTAGCCATGACCATGGTCCTCACAGTTCTTAGCCTGGCCAAGAATCAACTTCCGAGCCAATTTTATAAGCCAGTAAGGCATTCACACCAAAACTTTAAACACGCACTAAATCACACAGCAAGTTTTGTTACCCATCCTTTCAAGCATTAAATAAAGCGAAATTTATGTGATAAATGTCTTTTAACATAAAAAGGATATGTATTTAGTGGCTGAATATTTTAAATATTTATAGTTTAAGCATGTATAATATCAGAATTTAAGTTTGAGCATGTAAAATCACCACAGATATCCCAATACAACTGGGATATCTGTGGGTGGAACCATAACTGCAGTATGTTTGACTTTCGGTTTAACCCCACTTAAAATGTTTTTAAAGGTTGATTTAATGATAGGTCTTGTATAATTGTCGTAAGTAAAACGTTGGTAAAAACGGAGTAGGTAGTCTAGGGTTAAAGAATTTCAAATATGTAGATTAATTTTACATCATTATTCAGTATTTGTTTTATTGGTACGAAAGTTTTTTTAAATAATTTATTGTTTAATCTTAAAATAAATAGCCACTAACTCAATATATTTAACATTAATAAACGGTGTTGTTAATATAACCTATGCATTAATTGAATGTACCTACTATAACATTAATAATACTAGAATTATTCGCTTATAGTATCGCTAATATTATAATCTTAATTTTCATTAAATGACTATTAGTGTAGAGTATCTTCAACCACACAACATTATTATATACTTGATCAATTAATAAAACGTCGGATATGATAAATAGGCCAATTAAATATTAAACACGTTATTAAAAAAATAATTTTACCATAGGAAAAGGCGGACTAATTCTAACCACTAAAAGTACAGCAAAAACTTAACATGTTAATGGTTGCTGTCAGCACTTGAAACGACCGCTATTACGTTTATTTATGGCTTTAAAAGGTAGCCATTGTGTTTTTTTTTAAAAGTTTACAACAGCACTTACGATTTATGTTATTTTCTAGTTGGCCAATGAAAATTGTCAACAAATTATATTACAATGAACTCTTTCTATGTTCTTTGTTAATGCTTGATGTATATTTTCGTAAAATATCAGAGTATCTACTGGGTCAAGAAGACTAACGTAGATGTTCTTTTACACTAAAACATGATCAATGATTTTGCAATGGCCATTCTCAGATTTGTGACCAAATGTTATTTGGATTCCTTTCGTGCTCCGGATGTCTTCTTATGATGGTCCCGGCTACTGTTAGTTGTCAATACACACAAATTCGCATGGAGCCCGCATAGTGCGTTAAGGCTCAATCACCCGTAGGAATCCTATGCTTGCGCGAAGTACCTACTACATCGTATATACATATTATATTATCTGTGCTACTACAAACCACTGACTGGGGATTGATCTATTGAAAAAATCATCATCATTCCATTATCCCATTACTTGGGTCGGCGCAGTAAGTCTTTTCTTTGATATTCTTCTATCAGTTGTGTCATTCACACAAACCCCATTCACACTCATATCCATCTTTACACAATACATCCATCTATTGAAATAAGAACCTATCCTTTTAAAAGTCACTGTTGCATGCTGATTCCTGATTCCTATTTATTAACCCTTGAATGCCAATGATACCTAAAGGCGTCAGAATCAATATTTTTCTATTGTGTCTGGATTCCTGACGTTCAAAGGGTTAAGTAGCAGTGGTTATGTACTCGAACATTGTGGGACCAACGACCGTTTGGGGTGACGTGATCTGGAGTGGACAAATAATTGCGAATGCGAAGGATTGATGACGACTGGGATATTAATCTGTATAAATATGGATTCGCTTTTTGTGCGCTTCTGAACTACTAATTAATTGTTTGCACATTTTTATAAATTTAATTAGTCAGATAGAAATGTTCTTGTGTCCTGTGTGGGTAATTTTTTTCCTTAATAAAAAAGATAAAAATAGTAGGTACTTAAGTACAGCGAGACAAACATATGATTTAAAGCGAATGTATACATGTAGTAGAAATAGAGGTTTATGTCAGTTCTTGAATTATTTATGTGTTTAGCATGACACAAATTCTTTGCGAGTCAATATAATATCGGCTATTGTGTAAACATTTTACTGTCCACAACGTTCTAACTGAAAGCCAAGATCTGTTTGCAAACGTGAAATGTATAGGCAATATTTATATTATTGTAATATTGGACCTGCTATGTGTTTGAACACTTTGAACTCCCTAATATAGAAAATCATTGATGGGGATCTTAGCAGTGGACTAAGACTAAGTGCACGCTGTGATAGTTTAAATTATATCATTGCGCACAGGATATATGTGTATAATTTGGGTTTGACATTACATGGAATGGAATGGATGGAATCGTAATCAATTGCTTAGGTGGGGCTTATTTCCATTAGTCAATTATATTTTCCACACGAATAACGTCAAAGACTTATCAAAGCTATTACAGAGATTTGATGAACAGAATAAAAACATGTGCTTTCACCAGTGACGTAAGAAGAAATCATTAAAAAAGTAAGAGGAAGAATAATCGTGTATGTGGGTATCAGATTTCAATGAGCGGATTATGTAATGAAACGGTACTCATTGGGAATTGTGATTACATTGGCAATTGCGATAAAGATGATCCCCTGTATCTTTTACACGAGCGATTACAAATTGCAATGCCAATAAACGACGCGCATTACTGCAGCCGCAGAAGTAGGGCTGACGCGTGACGCTTTGAATTAGTAAATGTTGATAGCATTATTATAAGTTACTGGATGATAATTGTGACATTACGTTTGCAGGTATTTGTTAAGAAGTATTTTTCTTGGATATATATTAGTGCAATTAATACATATCAAACTTCAACTACACACACACATATCCGAGCGAGAACGATGTAAGAAGTCTTTATTTATCATATATCTCTATTTAATTTATGCTTTCAATAGCTATGTGTGTGGCAGTATCTTCCTTACAAAAAGTAGCAATTGCACTGTGGTCCTTTAGGCGGTATTGCAGTTATTTCTAAATTACTTTATGAATTAATCATTATATTTCAGTAAATTCGCCCAGTATTCGTAATATAAAAAGAAATGCAGTAATCTTTTAATTTTACAAGCAAAATTTTTGTAATAACTTACAAAAGTTTAGGTTAAATATTATCGCACATAGGTATTCGTTGCAAACAATCACACATGGAGTTTGGTACGGCTCTAGAAATCAAACCAAAATATTTTACTATAGGTATATCAATAGTAAAATGTTTTGGTATATATAGGTCATTTACTGTGCAGAATACAATGTGTATTGTAGTTTGATCACATCCCAGTAACATTAACTTAAGAACGTTATTAAAATTTAAATTAAATTATATCTTTGAGTCTTGTATTAGCATCAAAGTTTCTTAATGTTTTAATAATTACAATTTAAATGCACCACTGAATAAAAAGGCTTCTTTCCAGGCAAAGACATTTACGTGGTTCGTTTCTTGGCAGTTACCATACTAGCCACTTTAACCAAGCTGTCGGCCCACCTGGCAAAGATTAACCTTTGTTTTTTTCTCGCTCCACGGCACCCCTTCGACAACCTTATAAGTGTTATTGACAATAAATATCAAGTCCATATATCTAAGTGTATCAACGTTACATTACTTTCTTAGGAACGCATTTTTTTACTACTATAATAACGCCTAATTTAGTAAATTTTGGCAGAGCGCCACTTAGGAGAAATTAAAGACAGCTTTTGCCGGTATTTAAAAAATGGTGACAAATATTTTTTCATTATTTTTTGTTACTTTAGTTTTTCCAAGTGTACAGCAACGTATGCATATAAGTTTCAGGTGATACTTGATTATAGACTGCGACACCAATGAGCGAGGCGCATTAGCTGGCATGTAACAGCCATAAAATACGAGCGGCGGACTGTTAACGTCGATCTATATGATTACATATTAATTAGCATGGTATATTTATAACACAAAATGAAGCTAACATTATAGATTACGATGAATATAATATCGTGTTTGATGTTATTGACTTAACGTTATTTAAGGAAATCTAGAATTAATCTATCTATCAATAAATTGGAATTCGTTTAAGAATGAATTGAACTGCCTTATACAAGTGTAATCATTTCAACCTAAATAAAAGCGGTTTGGTTTGAAGATAACTATTGTGTATTTTATGACAAAATGTAAAAATAATCTCTCACAATACGGCAATTTTATCTCAACGGTATAAGATTTTCTTTGAAAAAATTATGCGTTTTAATTTGGGCATACACATTTGTGTGAAAATATCACACTCTATATTGTTTACAGATATAAGATGTTTTGTTGAATACCAACTGTAAAAATAATGAGATATTTCTAATACCTATTTTTTATCGCTGTTGCAAAAATAAACAAGCAATGCATTGTTTAGCGGGAGACTTTGCTTGTCAATATTATAAATATAAATAATATTATATAGCTAGTGAGTCATGTTTCAGCCAGGCACAGTACTTAACTTACCCAGGTAACTACCTTGCTATACCTAATACTTCTATAGGCAGCCCTAAATAGAGTTTCTAGCTTGCAATTCGCACATCATCACAAGTCGTGGCGGTCGTGACTGCACCACGAGAAAAATATTACGAAACTCCGAGCTTACTCTACGCTTATTTGGTAGCTCACGAGCTGTGAATAACTGTTATCGTAATAGCCTAACATTTGTACTCCTGGGAAGTGCGAAATATAGCCGTAGTACTATGTAACAAATGTAATTTACATGTTCGTATCTGTTTACGAGCTCGACTCTGCACATCGTTTTAGAATTGAAAATACTGTTTTGCAATTAGCATGCCAAACTAAGTTGCTTCTCTTCAAAGATGTATTTATTGGTAGTGTTGTTTATTTGTTCACAAAATACACGATTACTAGGAACGTAAAAAAGGATTCAACCCTCATTATAGTGTGTGTTGACGAAATAATGTGTTTATATGACTGTCTTAAAAATCAGGTGAAAACATTAGTTACTTTAAATACATTTAAAACTACATATAAATAATAACACAAATTAACAAGGAGTGATATGCAAGTATATTAGAGAATCTTGTGGTAGATAACGTACGTAACGTATGAACTTATAAAGGTACATAACCATAATGAAAATAAAGAATATCAAACAAAACCAAATTGTTTTCAAAGAAATAGATTAATTTTAATGCTAAAGTAACAAAAGCGAGAGTGCAACATTTTCCAGATATTTATCACTGAAACAATCGTAATAATATTTAATACCGATAAACTGTTCTCTATTTAGAATATGCAGAGGGCTTGCGTGATCTTTTATTGCTCCGCTAAAATGTTAATTCCATGAAACACGCTCGTAAACGGCTTGAATTGTTGGCCATTGTGTTATTTTAGTCCAATATTGAAATAAGCCGCAGCCCACCATTTGATCTATTCTGTTGTTAATCGGCGGTTTATTATCCATCAAAACTGAAATGTAAGAATAATGTTATTACATTTATGTTTTGTTTAAAATATTGAAGGTTAAATGTTTTTTTGGAAATTATTAGTTATCATAACACGAACCATTTTGTAGAATCTGCAGAGTTTTCTAGGAGTTATTTGAAAAAACTCAGCAACGTATTAAGCCAACTTTCAGTGGCGATCTGTGAGTTATAATACAGAAGACTAGCGTGTCAGTTAATAGCCCCATCCCCGCAATAAATGAGAAATTCAGGAAACAGCTCATCGCTGACCCTTGTGAAGCGTAGGGCTGTATAGCTGTTTAGATTGCTGTAGTAAGTGAACAACTGTTGACAATGTTTCACCGTATTGATGTTATAACGGTAGATTATTGTAATGTGGTCGTTATTTGCAAATCAGTACGAAGTGATCTATGAAAAAGAAAAAAACATTTATTTGATCACAAAAACACACGTTAAGACAAAATAAACGATATTTTTTGAAAGATGTAAAACAAAATAAGAAGAATAAAAAGGTACACTAATTAAAAACAAAGCAGAAATAAAATAAAATGTGGTCAAAGGGACCCCGTCGCAGCTTAGACTGCCATATATGGCATACTTAAAGCGCTGCAAGTTATGAGTAAAGGTACTGAAAAACATCGATACTAGCACTGACTATTCCATTGTTTTTATACAACAAGAACATATTTTGAGGTTATAATAGTAAATGCACGCCACGAAGAGATTCGAAGGTTGTGTGTGAAGTCGTCCAATGGGCACGCGTGGACGAATAAGGCCTAATACTATACGGGTAGGCTCTTGCCCCTCGGTGGGGACGTTTAATGAGCTGATGATGATGATAGTAAACTACCTATCAAGCAGATAGCTGCTGGTTAGCTGCAACTTTCGCGTTTAATATAACCATGATCCCAAAAACGGAACCACACAATTCGCTGTACGACTAAGTACCTACCTATTTTACTCATTGTCTCACCCTTCAGCCCGTTACGCAGTTTAGGAACTAAAATTTATACAATTATGGCGAGAGAAATAGCTAAGATTTCGGTATTCATTCAGACGACCATAAAAACCGTGAACCTACTTACATGATTATCTTCCAAATAAAATGTTTTTTACCTTAGTACACCTTTATTGATGAAACATCCGGGAGACCACTTACGACAGAATTAAATATAGTGTCTAATATCATCGCTACAGTCAATGCTATTATAATATGATTGGTTAATTAGTTTGGTTTAGCTTGCCATATTATAACATTTCATTAGCAACGACCCGGCATAGACAATTAGACATCTAGGAGCCGCGTAGTCGGACACGGCTTGGACAATATTATGATGAATATGATTGAAATTTGTATATTATTGTAGACGAAATGGGCAATGTATTATAATATCTACATAAAAATAAATTTATCCTCCAGATTTATTCACGGTTTAATAGTTTTTTATTCTGTAGGTGTTGCCGCCTTATAATGAACATCCTTAAACCGAATGTAATTTATGTTACATTTAAATTTGCAAATAATTGAAAATAACTTATTATTACTTATTCCTTGTTTTGTTTTAGCTACATATGATCACGTTCCTGTCGTTCGGTTTCAAGTTTTGCTGGCACTAACTTCGTGTGCATCAAGTGTTTATTTGGCGTATCTCCTTGCATTTGTACTTCATGATTTTTGTGTTGTTTGTGTGTCCACATATGTCGTCAATGGCATTTTACTTGCCCTGACATATAAGAAATCTAAATACTTAACTGTGAAAACTAAAATAAATTAATATTGCATGTTCTACTTTTAGAAGGATGGTAGCGACATCTAGGATTGATATGTGTAATTTTAGTAAGCATCTTGCAAACAGCGCCATCTTTATGTCATGTATATTTTTCTCATACAACGATAGATGTCGCTAAAAATAGTGGTTGTAGCGACATCTATCGTTGAGTAGTAAAACTTCAAGTAATTTGTAGTGGTAAAATGAGATTAAATAATAGAAAGTATGAATTATAGTGTTTTATTACCTACATGTGCTTAAACACATATGAATTTATTATTAGAATGATCATCACTGAACGAATATTTAGTAAGACATCGTTTCATTCCGGGTTCTTTATAAAATACAACAATTAGCACCATTATGAAATAATAATACCTACGTTTCAGGCGTAGAATAAACAGTTTTTGAATATTATTCTGCAGTTATTTACGTTAATATTGTCATTGAGGGTTGTTGTCCTATAATAGAGCCGGCAGTTCCTTGTCAAACCTTTATTGCGTATCAGAGTCTCGTCGCGGACGTGATGACCATATCAGTCATGCATTCACGCCAACGCAAAACGTCCTGCCGATCCTTCTTTGATTAGCCTTTCAATTGTGCGTAAGGCAAGAACTGTTATCGCTGAGTCAAGAATAAAGGTGTAACACACACGACAATTGTGTAGCTATAATTATTGTAATGTTTTTGAATAAAATTTACTGCATATATGTAGGTTTTTTTAATATTAATTAATAACAGTCAGTGTTTTAATTGTATACATAGGTAATTAAAATTATACATATCGAACAAAAAAGCCAAAAAGTTATTTTATGATGGCAAGTGACACACCTTGGCAAGCGTGCCAGATTTAGTTTTAGCGGAAACCAATGTAGATTTATATAGGTAATAATAAAAAAAAAATGTGGGTAATTTGTAGTAACATTGCCCTGAGCCCGTTACCCGATGCGTCAGATATTTGGCCTCTTATACACAGTAAATACACTAGCTACTCGTACAGTGAACTCTTTCCAAACACACATAATTGCATAACACTCTTTGGGCTGAGAGTCACCTGCGCTCGCCACTTATCCGGGGAAGCTGTGAAGGTCATTCGCGGTCAACAGCAAGTAGTCATTCCAAAGAAAAACGTACCAACATTTCACGGAAAGATAATCACTGCTGTGGAAATCGAGAGTTACCTAACGTGAGGATGCCTGGGAAAATATTAAGTGGAAAGTACTAATAACTCTCGTCGGTGGGTCAATGGTGTGGACTGTTGCCCTCCCACCTGGAGGGCTGAGGTTCAAATTCCGACACGTACCAATGTGTTTTTTAATTTTCGAAATTATATGTACGTTATCCGACGCTCTTCCGGTGAAGGAAAACATCGTGAGGAAACCTGCGCACGCCTGCGAAGAGATTCAAATGTTGATCGTGAAGTCATCCAACCCGCACTGGGCCCGCGTGGACGACTAAGGCCTAATCATCCTATATGGGTAGGCTCGTGCCTCTCGGTGGGGACGTTTAATGAGCTTATGATGATGACTTATTATAACTCTTACTAATCCACATTGGTGGATTACCTACATCACTTTTTCATAGCTATGCTGTACCCTTCGGTGAGTCTTTAAAGGCTATGATTATGATGATGAGAAGAACTATTAAAAATATTACCTAGATTTGTAAAGAAACAAACAAACGAGCGCATCAAGGATACACCCTGTCATGGCATATTTTGATACGAGTAGAATCATTGCTAGCATGTTGATTAAAACAACGGGGCGCTTGCCAAATCAAGCAGTGACGTTTATTGTATGATTTACGTATCATTGACTAATTGATTGCTAATGTATTGTAAAGAACAATAGAAAAAGATGTGACGATAAGACCAGGTACATAAAAGCAACAGTACCTAATGTTTATAGCCAACGCTTCTAAAGATTCATTCTTCCCTTTACGTGACTTGAGAAGTTGAGACGATCTATTTGTGTGCCAAATAAATAAATTCTTATGAGTAGTTTTAGGTACCTACCCTCTTACCTATATAGTGACCTATCTGTTTTAAGTAATTTATTCAGATCAAACCTTGCTGTAACGTCCCGTACTACTGCATTAGGCTTGGTGCTATGTGAAGTTTGGTAATTAGTTAATAAAATATAGAAATGGCCTCTTTAAGACACTGTCAGTTGCTTCTGGCAAATTATGAGGTATTCTAATTAAAACACAAAATGGACAATTGACATAGATTAGACAATAAGGAATCAGAAAATTTTAGTTTTATTATACCAGATTTAAGAAATCAGACAACGATTTAGTAAATGTAGCTCATTTTGAAACTCTAGACAAAGCAGCCATAAAATGATGTAAATATGACGTCATAAAATCGTAAACACTAGGCACTTCCCAGAATACTGTATTGACAAGCGACACAACAAATGATCTGATGTCATCACAGCTGAGCAACATGGGAATTAAAGGCCCAGTACCTATAGCAACATTATGATCATTTAGAATTTATGTCTCATCATTATTGAAAAAATATTAATCCTATTTCACGGGATGATATCTAGCACCGCGGTGGTGCCAGATATCGTCCCGTGGCACCTAACTGGACGACTCCTCCGACTAGGATTCAGGATTTTTTTTAGGATTATTCCGCCCTACTATTTCTATCGATGAAATGATATACTGTGTACAGTAAGGCTTATACTAAGTGTGATGTTTTGAACGGGCCCTGAAAATAACGTAGTATTATCCGTGTAGGTAGGTGGCATGCTCATGCGTACAAACAAATTTTACCTTCAGGGCCAACCGGTTGGGGTAATGTAATAAAGCAACTTCGTTTCTTGGAGTGAAGACTGACCTTTAGAGCTCCCTTTTTGACCACCTGGGGTCTTTTCGGTACCAAAAACGACTGCTTACTCAACACACATCGAAACGCTGGCTGTACCTAAAAGTTGAGAGTGCAACTCGATTAAATGTTGATAAAGTGTTTCCCTTTTAATTTGAACGATTTAACGTACGTCCAATTCTATGCACAGTACGAAATGTATGTATTCAAGAATGCAAGTAGCGACCGTAACAACTGTTGAACAGTTTTCTAGGCTAATCAAACTTACAGTGCCTACAGTAACAATTAATTGTAGTGACCATAGTAGATATAAATCAATTCTTAGATACAAGTAGCATATGCATAAAATAAAAAAAACATTTATTATATTTTTCATTTACCTATAAGTAACTTTATCTTTCGGCTACCTTAATTTATATCGAAATAATTCCGACCATAAACTTGACAGTGTGGGTCGTGGAGTGTGAGGCTAAAGTTGCATGAGTAGCTATCATCGCCCAGACTCAACTTTTTTACATAACACCTGTTCAGCTTATGTAATTGTTTTGCAACAAAATTATACATTTGATTTCACTTAATGTAACGATTAACGCTTTGTGGCTAGTGGTGTAACATAATCATAATATGCCCCCAGTCTGTTCAATTGAAATGAATTGTAAATAGCAATTGAATATTGATATTGAATCGATTACTATGTTGTATTATGTCGGATTTATTAACTTCACCGACCTTATTATTTATTCATACTTAATGGCTACGTTGTAACATAGGATTTCCAACAATGGACTCTTTACTTCTTCTAAAGATTTGATAACTATAAATTGTACTGAAAATAAATATTGCACAATTATTACTTTTTTGCATATTCATGACTGGAGGTTTTACTCGAACTATAAAACTTTATTTTTAATTTCAATGTGATTTAATATTTACCTTCAATCGTATAAGTACTTACTATTTAAGAAGACAGTGTACTTTATAAATATATGCAAAATTTTCTAAATCAGTATGTATAAGAATATTATTTTATTTTACATAAAATGAAAAATAATTAATTGACATGATTCCAACAAAGAATTTGTATCATTATAAAGTCAGTAAGGACCATCACTAGCAGCAATAAAAGCTTAAAAAAATCTGCAATGAAAGGTTTGTTCTGACATACAACCTGTTAAACTTTAAGAGGTTGTATGTCAGAGCGAACCTTTCTTTCCTTTGCAGATTCTTTTGCCTTTATGGCAAAGCGGAGATGGCTTTTTTCGGATGGACGTTTCGCTAATGGCCGCTGATGTCCTTCACAGTTGTAACGAACTAGTGGCGAGAGCAGATGACTTTCAGCCAAAAGAGATGATAGTCACCTTCAATCCGCCTGTCATTCGCGAAAATTGTGGCAAATCGCTTCACAATCGTGGATGAGGCCTTTAGTTAAACTACAATGTAAAGTTCTTGTTTCAGTTAAAATTTAACAGTGTAGGATTTTTTTATATAACTACTTAAATCAATATACATGATTTTCTATTCAACTCTTCATTGTTTTTCTTATTCCCTAAATTTATGAGAGGAAACTTTATATTGCGCGCAGAATAAATACCTAGGTCCCAATAATTTATGGCATTCTTTGCCTACGCGCTCTGCTTCGGCACTGGCGACCTTTGCTAATATTAAATTGCTTCATTTAGACCCTATATTCGGAACTGTAGGAGTAAGTAGCGACTTAATAATTCAATGACGAACAACAGTTTGCTATCGTGCGTGGGCTGTAATGAGATCATTGGTGTGTTAACAATAGTTTTTCGAGTCAACTGCTGGGTGACCGTGAATTTCATAGATGTTCCAATAGATTTAAAAAGACATATCATTAGGGTAAAAAGTGTTTTTTTTTATTAAATAACTTCACAGGATTTTACTGCATTTTTCTATTAAACAAGTCCCTATTTATAAGCAATGTTATGTTAATGGTAACTATTGCATATGACACACCAGTAATTACGAAAGCAAAGATCACCTGTGGTTATTAGCTAGGGATTTAAGAATTAGGTTTATTTCAATTTTAGCCCCAAGCACTTAACCTTAGTCGTCCACGCAGGTCCAGTGCGGGTTGGCCGACTTCACGCAAACCTTTGAACGCGCGGGTTTCCTCACGATGTGTTCCTTCACCGTAAGATAGTCGTATAAACGTACATATAATTTCGAAATCTAAAAAGACATTGGTGCGTGGCAGTATTTGAACCTACACCCTCCAGATCGGAAGGCAACAGTCCACAGAAATCAGCCACCGACGCTTTCTGTAGGTAAGCATATATTTTCTAGTTTATATTAAAAACTCCGGTTTTTATTTTTATTGTGTTGTAAAGTTGTTAAATCTGTATAAGACTCACAGTAGTATCAACCGTAGGCATAATAAAAACCCACACCTAAGTATGTTGCTTATATCGAGTTCTTTTTTGCATAGATTTGTTAGTGTTTATTAGATGAGATCAATAACATTTGCGCCTTAAACTTTTTGATTTATACCGTGTAAAGTTCCGCAGAAACACGATATAATTATTATTTGAAACTGTTGTATATATCTACTGATAGTAATTAATTCGTTTCGAAAGCTAATTTCGTCTATAGCTGGGTGATCACTTAACAGTGTTTCTTTACATTTAAGGTTTTTTTATGTTATTAGTAACCATGACAGAGCGGCATTGAAGGGACCAACAACTGATAAACAGTTATTATCCACATTGCGGCTGAAAAAGCACGTCAGTTTCGGGGTTTCCTTCATCTTCATTTGAAATCAAAAATATAATCCATAATAAAAATGCTCGTTCTATACTGTGACCTGAACTTTTTGCCTTTATAAGTAAGCATCTCCTTTTATTGTTTTTGGTTCCATTTTGGTATACTTCTTATCACGTGATGATGTGGGCTGTCGTGCTGGATTGCTCTCATAAACTCATAATATATAATAAAACATGAATAACATATTCTTACGCATCATTGATACATATGTTTTATCCATTNATAAATATAATCATTGAAGGAGACCAAGTAGAAGTCTGCAATGGTGATCTCAATGTCTTCAGTGATGTCTGCAATGAAACCTAGCCTTGATTTTCCGAGTTATAATTTTATCCTGCCCGTGATTCCTCTCAAAGAAAATAAAAAATCAATTGTTTATGAACATATTTACTATGTAGGTATATGTCGCTGATTATTCCTTGGTCTTGAGAATGAATAATAACAATTTGCTATTTTATTTTCAGGTACTCAAAGGGTTTTGGAATCGTTCCAAAAGAGTCTGCGTTTGAAGTACCGAATTGCATTTTCGGCATACTGTTTTATTGTTTGATGATATTTTTGGGTAAGATCTCTTAAACTATACATACAAAAATGTTATTTTATCATGAATATGTTTGCAAAATATAACAAGGTATTTATGCACTGTTAATCTTAAAACAGGTTAAAAGGTTTTTAACATAATACTAACTAGTATCCCTGAAATTATTTTTAGCTATATTTTGAAACCACGAATACTTACCTACATTAAAGGTTTTGTATTTGGGTTAGGATTTTGTTTATTTATGTGGTAATATTATAAGGTATTGCTGTATAAAGATAAGTAAGAAGATATAGCCAGACTTTATCAGCAGAATATTCGTCTGACTAGTATTTAATCTGGAGGCTTACCATCATCTCCTAAAAACAGTATCCCTTTAATATTACTTTGCCTTAACTGTTTTCAAGATATACTATTTTTATTTTTTGTAACTCTTCGCGTATTATTCCAGTTACGTCGTCTTGTATAGTGCTTGGAAAATATACACGACACAATTAGTCCCCAAAGGTAATTGGTGCAGTACCTATATTTAACGCTCAAAATAAAAGTGCCCATAAATGGAAAATATATCCGATAAAATCATAAAAGGATATATATTTAGTTAAATATTTATAGTTTAAGTATGTATAATATCAGAATTTAAGTTTAAGCATGTATAATCACCACAGATATCCCAATACAACTGGGATATCTGTGGGTGGAACCATAACTGCAGTATGTTTGACTTTCGGTTTAACCCCACTTAAAATGTTTTTAAAGGTTGATTTAATGATAGGTCTTGTATAATTGTCGTAAGTAAAAACCGTTGGTAAAAACGGAGTAGGTAGTCTAGGGTTAAAGAATTTCAAATATGTAGATTAATTTTACATCATTATTCAGTATTTGTTTTATTGGTACGAAAAGTTTTTTTAAAATAATTTATTGTTTAATCTTAAAATAAAATAGCCACTAACTCAATATATTTAACATTAATAAACGGTGTTGTTAACATAACCTATGCATTAATTGAATGTACCTACTATAACATTAATAATACTAGAATTATTCGCTTATATGTATCGCTAATATTATAATTCTTAATTTTAATTAAAATGACTATTAGTGTAGAGTATCTTAATATACCTTGATCAATTAATAAAACGTCGGATATGATAAATAGGCCAATTAAAATATTAAACACGTTATTAAAAAATATTTTTACATAGGAAAAGGCGGACTAATTCTAACCACTAAAAGTACAGCAAAAATACTTAACATGTTAATGGTTGCTGTCAGCACTTGAAACGACCGCTATTACGTTTATTTATGGCTTTAAAAGGTAGCCATTGTGTTTTCTTTTAAAAGTTTACAACAGCACTTACGATTTATGTTATTTTCTAGTTGGCCAATGAAAATTGTCAACAAATTATATTACAATGAACTCTTTCTATGTTCTTTTGTTAATGCTTGATGTATATTTTCGTAAAAATATCAGAGTATCTACTGGGTCAAGAAGACTAACGTAGATGTTCTTTTACACTAAAACATGATCAATGATTTTGCAATGGCCATTCTCAGATTTGTGACCCAAATGTTATTTGGATTCCTTTCGTGCTCCGGAAGTCTTCTTATGATGGTCCCGGCTACTGTTAGTTGTCAATACACACAAATTCGCATGGAGCCCGCATAGTGCGTTAAGGCTCAATCACCCCGTAGGAATCCTATGCTTGCGCGAAGTACCTACTACATCGTATATACATATTATATTATCTGTGCTACTACAAACCACTGACTGCGGGATTGATCTATTGAAAAAAGTCATCATCATTCCATTATCCCATTACTTGGGGTCGGCGCAGTAAGTCTTTTTCTTTGATATTCTTCTATCAGTTGTGTCATTCACACAAACCCCATTCACACTCATATCCATCTTTACACAATACATCCATCTATTGAAATAAGAACCTATCCTTTTAAAAGTCACTGTTGCATGCTGATTCCTGATTCCTATTTATTAACCCTTGAATGCCAATGATACCTAAAGGCGTCAGAATCAATATTTTTTCTATTGTGTCTGGATTCCTGACGTTCAAAGGGTTAAGTAGCAGTGGGTTATGTACTCGAACATTGTGGGACCACGACCGTTGGGGTGACGTGATCTGGAGTGGACAAATAATTGCGAATGCGAAGGATTGATGACGACTGGGATATTTAATCTGTATAATATGGATTCGCTTTTTGTGCGCTTCTGAACTACTAATTAATTGTTTGCACATTGTTTATAAATTTAATTAGTCAGATAGAAATGTTCTTGTGTCTCTGTGTGGGTAATTTTGTTCCTTAATAGTAAAAAAGGAATAAAAATGTAGGTACTTAAGTACAGCGAGACAAACATATGATTTAAAGCGAATGTATACATGTAGTAGAAATAGAGGTTTATGTCAGTTCTTGAATTATTTATGTTGTTAGCATGACACAAATTCTTTGCGAGTCATATAATATCGGCTATTGTGTAAACATTTACTGTCCACAACGTTCTAACTGAAAGCCAAGATCTGTTTGCAAACGTGAAATGTATAGGCAATATTTATATTATTGTAATATTGGACCTGCTATGTGTTTGAACACTTTGAACTCCCTAATATAGAAAATCATTGATGGGGATCTTAGCAGTGGACTAAGACTAAGTGCACGCTATGATAGTTTTAAATTATATCATTGCGCAGGATATATGTGTATGATTTGGTTTGACATTACATAGTTTTAAAAAACAAAAATAATGCAATAGTTGAACTGTAAAAGCACTGGATGGAATCGTAATCAATTGCTTAGGTGGGGCTTATTCCATTCGTCAATTATATTTTCCACACGAATAACGTCAAAGACTTATCAAGCTATTACAAAGATTTGATGAATAGAATAAAAACATGTGCTTTCACCAGTGACGTAAGAAGAAATCATTAAAAAAGTAAGAGGAAGAAATCGTGTATGTGGGTATCAGATTTCAATGAGCGGATTATGTAATGAAACGGTACTCATTGGGAATTGTGATTACATTGGCAATTGCGATAAAGATGATCCCCTGTATCTTTACACGAGCGATTACAAATTGCAATGCCAATAACGACGCGCATTACTGCAGCCGCAGAAGTAGGGCTGACGCGTGACGCTTTGAATTAGTAAATGTTGATAGCATTATTATAAGTTACTGGATGATAATTGTGACATTACGTTTGCAGGTATTTGTTAAGAAGTATTTATTCTTGGATATATATTAGTGCAATTAATACATATCAAACTTCAACTACACACACACATATCCGAGCGAGAACGAGTGTAAGAAGTCTTTATTTATATATATCTCTATTTAATGTATGCTTTCAATATAGCTATGTGTGTGTGGCAGTATCTTCCTTACAAAACAAGTAGCAATTGCACTGTGGTCCTTTAGGCGGTATTGCAGTTATTTCTAAATTACTTTATGAATTAATCATTATATTCAGTAAATTCGCCAGTATTCGTAATATAAAAAGAAATGCAGTAATCTTTTAATTTTACAAGCAAAATTTTTGTAATAACTTACAAAAGTTTAGGTTAAATATTATCGCACATAGGTATTCGTTGCAAACAATCACACATGGAGTTGGTACGTCTAGAAATCAAACCAAAATATTTTACTATAGGTATATCAATAGTAAAATGTTTTGGTATATATAGGTCATTTACTGTGCAGAATACAATGTGTATTGTAGTTTGATCACATCCAGTAACATTAACTTAAGACGTACGTACTTATTCTAATTATATTTAAAATTTAAATTAATTATATCTTTAAGTCTTGTATTAGCATCAAAGTTTCTTAATGTTTTAATAATTACAATTTAAATGCACCACTGAATAAAAAGGCTTCTTTCCAGGCAAAGACATTTACGTGGTTCGTTTCTTGGCAGTTACCATACTAGCCAATTTAACCGAGCTGTCGGCCCACCTGGCAAGATTAACCTTTGTTTTTTTCTCGCTCCACGGCACCCCTTCGACAACCTTATAAGTGTTATTGACAATAAATATCAAGTCCATATATCTAAGTGTATCAACGTTACATTACTTTCTTAGGAAACGCATTTTTTTACTACTATAATAACGCCTAATTTAGTAAATTTTGGCAGAGCGCCACTTAGGAGAAATTAAGACAGCTTTTGCCGGTATTTAAAAATGGTGACATAAATATTTTTTCATTATTTTTTGTTACTTAGTTTTCCAAGTGTACAGCAACGTATGCATATAAGTTTCAGGTGATACTTGATTATAGACTGCGACACCAATGAGCGAGGCGCATTAGCTGGCATGTAACAGCCATAAAACGAGCGGCGGACTGTTAACGTCGATCTATATGATTACATATTAATTAGCATGGTATATTTATAACACAAAATGAAGCTAACATTATAGATTACGATGAATATAATATCGTGTTTGAAGTTATTGACTTAAATTTATCTATCAATAAATTGGAATTCGTTTAAGACTGAATTGAACTGCCTTATACAAGTGTAATTATTTCAACCTAAATAAAACACTTAGTATATTTCAAATACGGTTTGGTTTGAAGATAACTGTTGTGTATTTTATGAGAAAATGTAAAAATAATCTCTCACGGCAATTTATCTCAACGGTATAAGATTTCTTTGAAAAAATTATGCGTTTTAATTGGGCATACACATTTGTGTGAAAATATCACACTCTATATTGTTTACAGATATAAGATGTTTTGTTGAATACCAACTGTAAAAAATAATGAGATATTTCTAATACCTATTTTTTATCGCTGTTGCAAAAATAACAAGCAATGCATTGTTTAGCGGGAGACTTTGCTTGTCAATATATAAATATAAATATATTTACTAGTGAGTCATGTTTCAGCCAGGCACAGTACTTAACTTACCCAGGTAACTACCTTGCTATACCTAATACTTCTATAGGCAGCCCTAAATAGAGTTTCTAGCTTGCAATTCGCACATCATCACAAGTCGTGGCGGTCGTGACTGCACACGAGAAAATATTACGAAACTCCGAGCTTACTCTACGCTTATTTGGTAGCTCACGAGCTGTGAATAACTGTTATGTAATAACATTTGTACTCCTGGGAAGTGCGAAGTATAGCCGGTACTATGTACAAATAATTACATGTTCGTATCTGTTTACGAGCTCGTCTACATCGTTTTAGAATTGAAAATACTGTTTGCAATTAGCATGCAAACTAAGTTGCTTCTCTTCAAAGATGTATTTTGTAGTGTTGTTTATTTGTTCACAAAATACACGATTACTAGGAACGTAAAAAGGATTCAACCCTCATTATAGTGTTGTTTGACGAAATAATGTGTTTATATGACTGTCTTAAATAGGTGAAAACATTAGTTACTTTAAATACATTTAAAACTACATATAAATAATAACAAATTTAACAAGGAGTGATATGCAAGTATATAGAGAATCTTGTGGTAGATAACGTACGTAACGTATGAACTTATAAAGGTACATAACCATAATGAAAATAAGAATATCAAACAAAACCAAATTGTTTTCAAAGAAATAGATTAATTTTAATGCTAAAGTACAAAAGCGAGAGTGCAACATTTTCCAGATATTTATCACTGAAACAATCGTAATAATATTTAATACCGATAAACTGTTCTCTATTTAGAATATGCAGAGGGCTTGCGTGATCTTTTATTGCTCCGCTAAAATGTTAATTCCATGAAAACGCTCGTAAACGGCTTGAATTGTTGGCCATTGTGTTTTTAGTCCAATATTGAAATAAGCCGCAGCCCACCATTTGATCTATTCTGTTGTTAATCGGCGGTTTATATCCATCAAAACTGAAATGTAAGAATAATGTTATTACATTTATGTTTTGTTTAAAATATTGAAGGTTAAATGTTTTTTTGGAAATTATTAGTTATCATAACAGAACCATTTTGTAGAATCTGCAGAGTTTTCTAGGAGTTATTTGAAAAAACTCAGCAACGTATTAAGCCAACTTTCAGTGGCGATCTGTGAGTTATAATACAGAAGACTAGCGTGTCAGTTAATAGCCCCATCCCCGCAATAAATGAGAAATTCAGGAAACAGCTCATCGCTGACCTTGTGAAGCGTAGGGCTGTATAGCTGTTTAGATTGCTGTAGTAAGTGAACAACTGTTGACAATGTTTCACCGTATTGATGTTATAACGGTAGATTATTGTAATGTGGTCGTTATTTGCAAATCAGTACGAAGTGATCTATGAAAAAGAAAAAACATTTATTTGATCACAAAAACACACGTTAAGACAATAAACGATATTTTTTGAAAGATGTAAAACAAAATAAGAAGAATAAAAAGGTACACTAATTAAAAACAAAGCAGAAATAAAATAAAATGTGGTCAAAGGACCCTCGCAGCTTAGACTGCCATATATGGCATACTTAAAGCGCTGCAAGTTATGAGTAAAGGTACTGAAAAATCATACTAGCACTGACTATTCCATTGTTTTTATACAACAAGAACATATTTTGAGGTTATAATAGTAAATGCACGCCACGAAGAGATTCGAAGGTTGTGTGTGAAGTCGTCCAATGGGCACGCGTGGACGAATAAGGCCTAATACTATACGGGTAGGCTCTTGCCCTCGGTGGGACGTTTAATGAGCTGATGATGATGATAGTAAACTACCTATCAAGCAGATAGCTGCTGGTTAGCTGCAACTTTCGCGTTTAATATAACCATGATCCCAAAAACGGAACCACACAATTCGCTGTACGACTAAGTACCTACCTATTTTACTCATTGTCTCACCCTTCAGCCGTTACGCAGTTAGGAACTAAATTTATACAATTATGGCGAGAGAAATAGCTAAGATTTCGGTATTCATTCAGACGACCATAAAAACCGTGAACCTACTCATGATTATCTTCCAAATAAAAGTTTTTTACCTTAGTACACCTTTATTGATGAAACATCCGGGAGACCACTTACGACAGAATTAAATATAGTGTCTAATATCATCGCTACAGTCAATGCTATTATAATATGATTGGTTAATTAGTTTGGTTTAGCTTGCCATATTATAACATTTCATTAGCAACGACCCGGCATAGACAATTAGACATCTAGGAGCCGCAGTCGGACACGGCTTGGACAATATTATGATGAATATGAAAATTTGTATTTTATTGTAGACGAAATGGGCAATGTATTATAATATCTACATAAAATAAATTTATCCTCCAGATTTATTCACGGTTTAATAGTTTTTTATCTGTAGGTGTTGCGCCTTATAATGAACATCCTTAAACCGAATGTAATTTATGTTACATTTAATTTGCAAATAATTGAAAATACTTATTATTACTTATTCCTTGTTTTGTTTTAGCTACATATGATCACGTTCCTGTCGTTCGGTTTCAAGTTTTGCTGGCACTAACTTCGTGTGCATCAAGTGTTTATTTGGCGTATCTCCTTGCATTTGTACTTCATGATTTTTGTGTTGTTTGTGTGTCCACATATGTCGTCAATGGCATTTTACTTGCCCTGACATATAAGAAATCTAAATACTTAACTGTGAAAACTAAAATAAATTAATATTGCATGTTCTACTTTTAGAAGGATGGTAGCGACATCTAGGATTGATATGTGTAATTTTAGTAAGCATCTTGCAAACAGCGCCATCTTTTGTCATGTATATTTTTCTCATACAACGATAGATGTCGCTAAAAATAGTGGTTGTAGCGACATCTATCGTTGAGTAGTAAAACTTCAAGTAATTTGTAGTGGTAAATGAGATTAAATAATAGAAAGTATGAATTATAGTGTTTTATTACCTACATGTGCTTAAACACATATGAATTTATTATTAGAATGATCATCACTGAACGAATATTTAGTAAGACATCGTTTCATTCCGGGTTCTTTATAAAATACAACAATTAGCACCATTATGAATAATAATACCTACGTTTCAGGCGTAGAATAAACAGTTTTTGAATATTATTCTGCAGTTATTTACGTTAATATTGTCATTGAGGGTTGTTGTCCTATAATAGAGCCGGCAGTTCCTTGTCAAACTTTATTGCGTATCAGAGTCTCGTCGCGGACGTGATGACCATATCAGTCATGCATTCACGCCAACGCAAAACGTCCTGCCGATCCTTCTTTGATTAGCCTTTCAATTGTGCGTAAGGCAAGAACTGTTATCGCTGAGTCAAGAATAAAGGTGTAGTACACACGACAATTGTGTAGCTATAATTATTGTAATGTTTTGATAAAATTTACTGCATATATGTAGGTTTTTTTAATATTAATTAATAACAGTCAGTGTTTTAATTGTATACATAGGTAATTAAAATTATACATATCGAACAAAAAAGCCAAAAATTATTTTATGATGGCAAGACACACCTTCGTGCCAGATTTAGTTTTAGCGGAAACCAATGTAGATTTATATAGGTAATAATAAAAAAAAATGTGGGTAATTTGTAGTAACATGCCCTGAGCCCGTTACCGATGCGTCAGATATTTGGCCTCTTATACACAGTAAATACACTAGCTACTCAGTGACTCTTTCAAACACACATAATTGCATAACACTCTTTGGGCTGAGAGTCACCTGCGCTCGCCACTTATCCGGGAAGCTGTGAAGGTCATTCGCGGTCAACAGCAAGTAGTCATTCCAAAGAAAAACGTACCAACATTTCACGGAAAGATAATCACTGCTGTGGAAATCGAGAGTTACCTAACGTGAGGATGCCTGGGAAAATATTAAGTGGAAGTACTAATAACTCTCGTCGGTGGGTCAATGGTGTGGACTGTTGCCCTCCCACCTGGAGGGCTGAGGTTCAAATTCCGACACGTACCAATGTGTTTTTTAATTTTCGAAATTATATGTACGTTATCCGACGCTCTTCCGGTGAAGGAAAACATCGTGAGGAAACCTGCGCACGCCTGCGAAGAGATTCAAATGTTGATCGTGAAGTCATCCAACCCGCACTGGGCCCGCGTGGACTAAGGCCTAATCATCCTATATGGGTAGGCTCGTGCTCTCGGTGGGGACGTTTAATGAGCTTATGATGATGACTTATTATAACTCTTACTAATCCACATTGGTGGATTACCTACATCACTTTTTCATAGCTATGCTGTACCTTCGGTGAGTCTTTAAAGGCTATGATTATGATGATGAGAAGAACTATTAAAAATATTACCTAGATTTGTAAAGAACAAACAAACGAGCGCATCAAGGATACACCCTGTCATGGCATATTTTGATACGAGTAGAATCATTGCTAGCATGTTGATTAAAACAACGGGGCGCTTGCCCAATCAAGCAGTGACGTTTATTGTATGATTTACGTATCATTGACTAATTGATTGCTAATGTATTGTAAAGAACAATAGAAAAAGATGTGACGATAAGACCAGGTACATAAAAGCAACAGTACCTAATGTTTATAGCCAACGCTTCTAAAGATTCATTCTTCCCTTTACGTGACTTGAGAAGTTGAGACGATCTATTTGTGTGCCAAATAAATAAATTTTGAGTAGTTTTAGGTACCTACCCTCTTACCTATATAGTGACCTATCTGTTTTAAGTAATTTATTCAGATCAAACCTTGCTGTAACGTCCCGTACTACTGCATTAGGCTTGGTGCTATGTGAAGTTTGGTAATTAGTTAATAAAATATAGAAATGGCCTCTTTAAGACACTGTCAGTTGCTTCTGGCATATTATGAGGTATTCTAATTAAAACACAAAATGGACAATTGACATAGATTAGACAATAAGGAATCAGAAAATTTTAGTTTTATTTAATACAATCAGACAACGATTTAGAAAATGTAGCTCATTTTGAAACTCTAGACAAAGCAGCCATAAAATGATGTAAATATGACGTCATAAAATCGTAAACACTAGGCACTTCCCAGAATACTGTATTGACAAGCGACACAACAAATGATCTGATGTCATCACAGCTGAGCAACATGGGAATTAAAGGCCCAGTACCTATAGCAACATTATGATCATTTAGAATTTACGTGTCATCAATTATGAAAAAATATTAATCCTATTTCACGGGATGATATCTAGCACCGCGGTGGTGCCAGATATCGTCCCGTGGCACCTAACTGGACGACTCCTCCGACTAGGATTCAGGATTTTTTTTAGGATTATTCCGCCCTACTATTTCTATCGATGAAATATGATACTAAGTGTGTACAGTAAGGCTTATACTAAGTGTGATGATTTTTGAACGGGCCCTGAAATAACGTAGTATTATCCGTGTAGGTAGGTGGCATGCTCATGCGTACAAACAAATTTTACCTTCAGGGCCAACCGGTTGGGGTAATGTAATAAAGCAACTTCGTTTCTTGGAGTGAAGATTGACCTTTAGAGCTCCCTTTTTGACCACCTGGGGTCTTTTCGGTACCAAAAACGACTGCTTACTCAACACACATCGAAACGCTGGCTGTACCTAAAAGTTGAGAGTGCAACTCGATTAAATGTTGATAAAGTGTTTCCCTTTTAATTTGAACGATTTCACGTACGTCCAATTCTATGCACAGTACGAAATGTATGTATTCAAGAATGCAAGTAGCGACCGTAACAACTGTTGAACAGTTTTCTAGGCTAATCAAACTTACAGTGCCAAGTAACAATTAATTGTAGTGACCATAGTAGATATAAATCAATTCTTAGATACAAGTAGCATATGCATAAAATAAAAAAAACATTTATTATATTTTTCATTTACCTATAAGTAACTTTATCTTTCGGCTACCTTAATTTATATCGAAATAATTCCGACCATAAACTTGACAGTGTGGGTCGTGGGTGTGAGGCTAAAGTATGCATGAGCTATCATCGCCCAGACTCAACTTTTTTACATAACACCTGTTCAGCTTATATAATTGTTTTGCAACAAAATTATACATTTGATTTCACTAATGTAACGATTAACGCTTTGTGGCTAGTGGTGTAACATAATCATAATATGCCCCCAGTCTGTTCAATTGAAATGAATTGTAAATAGCAATTGAATATTGATGTTGAATCGATTACTATGTTGTATTATGTCGGATTTATTAACTTCACCGACCTTATTATTTATTCATACTTAATGGCTACGTTGTAACATAGGATTTCCAACAATGGACTCTTTACTTCTTCTATAAAGATTTGATAACTATAAATTGTACTGAAAATAAATATTGCACAATTATTACGTCTTTTTGCATATATTCATGACTGGAGGTTTTACTCGAACTATAAAACTTTATTTTTAATTTCAATGTGATTTAATATTTACCTTCAATCGTATAAGTACTTACTATTTAAGAAGACAGTGTACTTTATAAATATATGCAAAATTTTCTAAATCAGTATGTATAAGAATATTATTTTATTTTACATAAAATGAAAAATAATTAATTGACATGATTCCAACAAAGAATTTGTATCATTATAAAGTCAGTAAGGACCATCACTAGCAGCAATAAAAGCTTAAAAAAATCTGCAATAAAAGGTTTGTTCTGACAACCTGTTAAATTTAAGAGGTTGTATGTCAGAGCGAACCTTTCTTTCCTTTGCAGATTCTTTTGCTTTATGGCAAAGCGGAGATGGCTTTTTT
>PQWD01004358.1:0-17395 GCA_019425675.1 Leucinodes orbonalis
ACAGAACTGTCAATTCATCAGACGCCATGTCATTGGACAAGATTTAATAACTATAACTGAACCAATATCGCGTACCTCGTGGGTGGAACCGCAGTGAGAGAAAGCCACGTATAAGTGCTTAGAAGAGCTTGCACTAAGACGCAAAATATTTCGAATAGAGTGACAATTCTTAGGAAAATAAGTAGAAATGTGATAATGAACACTAAGAATTGCATTGTCATGTTAAGTGGTGGCAGTTTATAATTACTTTTTTAAATCTATAAACAGAGTATACTCATATACCTACTGTATTTAATTTAAAACAAAAATGTTGAACGTTAATTGCGCCAACACTGTTTATAAAACTTTAATATTTTATAAATACAAAATGTTATATGCGCTGTGTGCTCGGTTAGGTATGATACTTAGTTGGTGCTTTCTTGAGGGATACTCACCGGACACACTGCGCATACCTTACACCTCAATGAGTACCTAGCACTAAGGCCAGAGCGAGACACTCCCACACAAGTATACTATTACTTAAAGGAGCTGTCTCACCTCAAGTTTGTAAACCTTATTGAGTAATAAACGATATTTATTTTATTATATTATTATATAACAAATTCTTCCGACGTAAACATATAACTAAATAAAAAATATACGTCAGTTGGAAGTACCTACCTTATGAATACTTATGTATGTATTGAGTGATTAAAAAGATATCTTTAACAGTTAATATAAAATAAATTTACTTACTATCTTCTATTTTCAAAAAATATTTATATATAAGTATATTTATCCGTTGTTTAGTACCCATCATCATCACCAGCTCATTAAACGTCCCCACCGAGGGGCACGAGCCTACCCGCATAGATAGTACCCATATTACAGGCTAAATGCTTAGTTTGGGACTAGTAGATATTTATTTATTGTATTTACTTATAGAAATGCGTTATGCAAAGGATGGTTAATAACACTAGTACGGTTACATAATGTTCTAAGAATGTAGGCTACATTGGAGCCTAATTGCAGCCGTCGCGCACCTTACGTGACTAGTAATATATTGTTTACAAGCATTATTTACCGATGTCCATCACGACTTGTTTCGTCAGAATTATACAAAGAATATACCAATGTAGTTTTCTATATCCCATAATTACAATTAATATTATTTTTATGACAGTTTTTCTATCAACAATATTATAAAATTAAACACAGTTGAAATGCATATGTTATTATTAGTTAACAATTATCTTAAAACCATTTGAGAATTAGCCAATGACACCTGCAGTTCTTCTATGGGCCTCATTCATTTTTTCCCTATTTGTTGTTAATTTAGCAAATAACAATCTTAGATAAACACAAATTGATGCGTGCATCTTGTTCAACGTCATATTTTATTAGTTGTGATTTACTTAGCTATGGAACACGTACATCCGAGGGTACTCGAGGTGGCAAAGAAGAAAGATAATCCTTTTAATCTTGATTGAAAGGTTTCGATAAAATGTCTTGGTTGCTTACAGAAAATCCATAAAATATCTTGAAATATCATTTTCTTCCGCTGGGCCACTGATGCTTCTTTAGGAGCTTTTATTCGCTACTTTCCACTAGAACCTGTCTTTAGATACTATTCTGTCATAATTTAATGTATTTATTTATTTAATGCGGAAACGAATAGATATAATAGTGAAAAACTATATAGGTTCCTCATGTGCAGGAACTGGAGGTATTCCAAATAATAATCAACTATAAGTACGAAATGTCCGCTTCAAAACTGTGTCAGGTTGACGACACCAACAATAGTGTAATATAGGAAATTAAAGTCCCATTCATACTGAAAAGAAAAGAAAATATTTAGGGCAAATCGCAGCGTAGGGTATGCAAATACTACGGCAGTACACATTATTGATACAAAGCAATCAGGGTGAGTGACCGGCCGCCACGCCGGCCGCACGCGATCTCTAGCAAAGGGACTGCATGCTGACTTTTCTTTTGCCACAACTAGTGTCCCACTGGGCTCGGTGACCTCCAATAACTTTCATATGTAGTCTTGGAGGATGTCATGTGTGTGCAGTGGCAGTGGGCTGGTCACTTATGTCGCAGAACCGATGGTCGTTGCAGCAGATAAGTTCTGGAGTGGAGATCGTGTCTTGGCAAGCGTCGCGTAGGTCACCCTCTGGCCCGATAAGCGGACGACCTGCGAAAGGTCACTGGTGGAAGCTAGATGAGAATCGGGAATTCTGGCGCAGTGAGCCTATGGAAGAGAGCCCAGCAGTAGACTATGATAAGTTGAGGAGAGGGACCCACTGTGCTAATCCAGTGCAAGTTGGTGTTGGCAGTAACTCTTCCTTACAGGAGATTTCTTTTGTAATATAAGTGCCCCATTGCAATAATAATGGTCTGATCGCTGCTTGATCCGAGGAAAGTATGTTAGAAGAAAAGTTAAACTTAATTCATAAGTCCGAAGTGCTTTTACATGGTAAATTTAAAAACTTGCGACCCACTTTTCGTTTGCATATCTAGATATGAATGTCTGAGTTTTAAAACAATGCTATCGCATGACAAACAGTAAACACTGGGTTCCTTTATATTCCTGTAATATATTGCAGCAAAAAAACATGTACGCCGACTTACAGTTAATTCATGCATTACACATACTAAGAAATTCATACAGTAGTTAATGATATAAAAATTGGACAGCGTAATTAATTTTTCCATGCACTTGGTTA
The DNA here is from genome assembly GCA_019425675.1 of Leucinodes orbonalis. Lineage (NCBI taxonomy): Eukaryota > Metazoa > Arthropoda > Insecta > Lepidoptera > Crambidae > Leucinodes > Leucinodes orbonalis. The sequence continues at coordinate 2,709 of PQWD01004358.1, forward strand.
TTCAAGCGTGATCTAGGTACTAGTAGAGCTTAGCCATAAACTGAAACCTAGGATTTCTGTAAACATACCAACTATTTGTCTTGTCAATTTATTAAGGATATTGCGAATTGAATTATCTGATAACCCTTTATGATGATACTTTTACTTGAAAGGGGACTCTAAGTCGTGTACTTCGGCTGCTAAATAGGACTGTTTATAAAATCGACGATTATTTTGATATATGAAATTTCGATGATAAGTGAAGACCTATGTTTAGCAGTGGATTGCAATAGGTTGAAGAGAAACTCCGATGTTGTTATATTGTATAAATATGAATGAATATGAATTGATGTAAAAATATGGGTACTTAATAAGGTACCTATCGAAATTTTAAATATGAACTTTAAATATTTATTGTTTTTACTAACAACTAAAAACCTTAAAAATTAAATATCATAACTAAAATAAAAAAATGTAATAACTAAGTAAAATAATTAAAAGAACCCCCCTTTGGTAAAGTTCCGAAGACACTGGCAGCGTTACCCCTTTGAATAAACTAAACTAATTCTTTGACCAAGGTAGCTGCCAGATCTTCGGTCTCCAGTAATGTCGACTAATCGTTTGGAAATTTCTTTAAAAAGCCTAATAGCGCTAGGGCCCCACGGACCACGGGTCTCGACACCGAATGGGACAAAGTCATATTCAGAGCCTAGACCCCTGTATTTGCACGTTTTGGCTTTTTCAGCCGCTTCACACGCCGCACCAGCTCTGTTGTTGGTTCCATGTAGATGGGAAGGGGCTAGTGTGTCTGAACAGGTAGCAACCCACACCAGCACCCGGCCCAACTTCCATGGAATCAAACTCATAAATATGAACTGTCTTGGCAAATGGTAGACGTGGTCACCTGACACAAGGATAAGTGTGATTGTTAATAATGAAACCGACTACACTGTACTTAATGAGAAACAGAAGTGGAAGCAACTATTATGAAACACCAATGTGTTTCATATAAACAACAATACAATAGTACAATTACTATTTTCAGTTTTTATTGTGAATTACAAGAATTATGCTAAGCGTTTATTTCCTTGTCTGCCGTGCGTTTTCTAAAAGTTAATTACATCTGACCAATGACTAGCTACCACAATAATATTCCTGGGTTCCTGCTTTTAATGGAGATGTTCCTCATGTGTTACACAGGATCTTATCGAATTATGGTAATTGTCGACGGCGTTTAGGTTAAACGGCTTTGGTGCTCCTACATCCTACAACATTAACTAATATTTTGCTATTCAATAACAGCATTTGTTTCAGATGTTATATAAACATGTTTTCGGACGTGATGCATTTTTTGTGCCAATTCTCTACTTAGTGTTTGCTAGTACTTCCTATAAGAAGTTGCTGAAGTTAATATTTACAATTTAAATAGTAATAACCCGTTTTACAATCGATTGCTGAAATTAAGGGATACCAATATTACAAACATGGCGGGAGATTTGAGATTGCAGAACTTTCAGGAGTGTCTTGCCTGATCATTATCGGTAGATACCAATCCTCCGAAAGACTAACAGAGTTATTGTGATTTTTTTAAATAATTTTTAAACTATGTTTGACGACCCATGTGATGTAACTATTGCGACGTCGACTACTACACCAAGAGTTTCGAGTTTGATTCCGGATATTACAAATATTTATGTGCAACATGTCTGTTTGTATTGGGTGTTTATTCACTAAAAAAGGTACATATGTATGTTTATCTGTTGTTGAGTAATAATAGTACAAGCTCCTTCCTTAAATTGGAGTTAGATGGTGCTGTGAAATTTATTTAATAAAAGGTATCTATCTCATTAGAACGCAAGGGTATTTGAACCCAATGAACACCAATGATACCTTAAGGCGTCAGAAACAATAGATTTCTTTGTGCCTGGATTAGTGGCGTTAAAAGGATTAACCTACCTGCCAAACCTTTCAATAAAATTGTTACAATTATTACGATTTTCTAAACAGAGCAACTTAAATACCTTAGTCAAAGTATGTCTTAAATGTTGTGTCTAGTTAACTCCGGCATCGACACGGGTGGCCGGCATTTCCTCCCATTTATCCCAAAGTGGGGCAGTTACGCGGCGACACCGCTGCTGCAACGGGAAGTCTCGTAACGGTTGCAATACTGGCTGCCTTGTGCTTTGACACGGTACTTACCTCCACTGTTGGTGAAATGTCAATTGCCATTTAGTTTATAAAATGATCGGGACTGTCTGTTCGCTCGTCTGATGGTAAGTGACACGCCTGACCATGACAGAGCAGTATCGATGAAGAACAGTCGCCAGATATCCCGGTCCTCTGCTTTTAACTTACAAAATGATTATTCTCCGTCTATATCGCTCATGACGCGAGACGCCGGTAGTAAGCCCCTATATACCCGGTAATTTCACTAGCTACAGTGTCCCCATCCCGAAACACAACAGTGCATAACATGTATATCACGGGACGATATCTGGCACTGTGGTGGTAACTTCAGCTCAAACGATGGCCCATCAGTGATTGTGCTTGGCGTGCTCTTGCAGGTGTTCGCGACAGGGTTTATTGATAGCATCTGATAATGCTGTTACTGTAGCCGCTACATCCGCTACATACATCAGCAGCTCATTATACGTCCTCACCGAATGGCACGAGCCTACCTGTACGTGGGTGTCACAAACTAATTATATTATTATTAATTGTGTGGCGGATGTATAGGCCTTAGTCGTCCACGCGGACCCAGTGCGGTTTGCCTTAGCGCACAACCTTTGAATCTCTTAGCAGGCGTGCGCAGGTTTCCTCGCGATATTTTCCTTCACCGTAACAGCGTCGAATACCACAGACATCGGAATAACAATTAGACCGGACGAGTCGCTAAGTTTATAAGAAGACCCAATGTCGCAATTTCATCTTACACACAGACATTAAAAATACTTACACTTAATAATATTACTCGTCATTGGTCAATGTTTACCCAATCACGGACACCTTGAACGCGGTGATCCATGCGGGGAAGCGTTATATCGATAGATATCGATACTTTTTCTATTACCTGCACGAAGATTCAAAATAAAAATAAATTTTGGGTTACGTGAAATAAATGTTAATTTTAAATGAAATATATTATTGGTGTATTAATAATGTTGAGGAACTTTAATAATATTATTTAAACAATATTATTAAGCCGCGTAGCTTTATTCATTTTTTAGAACTATAATTATCGATCGACGTATGTATATCATATCATCGCTAAAAATCAATACAGCGAAAGTAAATTTTAATTACATTTCAAGAGATAATGTTTAGAATGAAAACATATATTTTTTTAAATAGCAACACCCAAGGCAGATACGAGTATGTACGAGTAGATATGGTAAAATTAACATAAATATTTGTCTTGTAAAGGGTTACTTATTCCATGTTATAATAAACGTAAAACTTACAACGCTGATCTTCTGGGAACCTTAAATATTAGATACTATTACTATAGAATAGCTTCAGAAAAGGGCAGACATAATATAATGATAAATGTTAAAAAGTTATAAAATAAATCACTATTTGTTCATTATTTTATAAAATCCTTACAACCACATTCACAAATTAAAAATGGCCGTGGCGTGTTCACAGTCACCATTGATAAAAAGCCAATAGCCGTCGTGATTCTTATCAACTTTGTTCGCTTATTATGTACTTATGTTTTTAAACAAAACTTAAATATCGAATAAAAGATATAAAATAACTTTATATAAATAAAATAGCCTCAAAATATTTCTTAAATACTGTTAGTAGAATCGAGGATATAAAAAAATACAAACGTAAAATAATAAACAAAAACCTTCCGCTTCCATACAAGACTGCATACGAATATATCGATAGGTGGGTCGATAAAATGGTTCTCACTAGGCGTTTGTACCAACGGACGCGGTCAGGGGCCGTACTACCGAATAATGGTTCTAGTGGAACACGAGTAATGTTCGCTAACCATTGCGCGCATATTATGAATTGCGAACCGACGAACAGTTAGCACAGCCGCATTGTAATATAACTACCGAGATCGTTACAAAGAATTTACAGTGATATGTTTTCATGAATAAAAAACGGACGATTCGTTTAAATATCCTTTTTTAATTATATAAATCAAAGTTTTCGGTTCTTACCTGTGAAAAGTTATTCCATTATTTGCTAAATTTACTAAATCACTGCGATGATGGCATGTTACTATTGCACAGGACGGCATTTTGGAAAATAAACGGTATTTTCTTCTAAAATGCGTGCGTCTGGACGCGACTTACACAGAGCGTAAACTGGCAGCCAGTGTATGCTCGTTGAGCTTACATTTGTCGCACTTAAAAACGCGGCTTGCCCCATTTCCTGTATTGGGAAATCTGTGTCGAATACCGTACATATAAATTTTATAAAGTATGAAAACACATTGGTACGTGGCGGGATTTGAACCTGCGCCCTCCCGATTAGAAGGCAACAGTCCACACCATTGAGCCACGCTTCAACGTCGGACGTTAAGAATGTGAAATGAATATGGGCATAAAACGATTTAGGGTGACTAAACCGCTAGCAAATGTTTGAGAGGGTTTTTTGACGATAAAATTAAAGAATCTGATGCCGCCGGAGACATTTTCTAAACAATATGACTTTATTCCCATTTAAAGGGCCGACAATGCTTTTCAGTGAACTCTGGTATTGCAAATGGATGAGCCGTTTGTTTCTTTTTTTTTTTTTTTGACATTCACACAGCGCCATCTAGCCCCAAGTTAAGCGTGAAACCTGTATTCTGGGTACTAAACAACGGATAAACTTAATTATATACATTTTTTTTGTAAATACATACATATTATACATAAAAACAGCAGACCATTACAAACAGATATGTTCATGCACATAAATGTTTGTACTGCCCGGGGATTGAACCCGGAACCCTTGGTGTTGCAGTCGACCTCTCAACCGCAACACCAAATGGGTCGTCTCTGCTGTCCTGTTTGCCCCTATGGTATGAACTGTTTGCCCCTATGGTATGAACTGTTTGCCCCTATGGTATGAACTGTTTGCCCCTATGGTATGAACTGTTTGCCCCTATGGTATGAACTGTTTGCCCCTATGGTATGAAAGAAACATGACTAAATAACAATAAGCAAGTAAATATATATACACTCGGCCTTCATGTACAAGATAATATCTCGTATGATATATTTTTTGGAAGCCAAGTAAATGTACTTACTGCAAATCAATGCAACGTAAAAGAGCAGCTATTCTTTTCGATATCCGAGAAGAACACTTGAAAGTTTAGTACAAAGCAACATGTAACCGCAACACGGAAGAAACTCAATCTTGATTAAAAAAACCCGAGCGAAATATGAGCTAACATCCCTCCAAAAAGTACCTATGTTGTTAGCTATTGTTAATTCTCTCCGTCAAATCGGTTCATTCATCAACATACAACACGGTAAAGGCTAGAACAAATTACCTCACAAGTAATGTCATATATACAAACATCATTACGTACAAACATTTTACATGCCTAAGCTTGACTGGTTTTAACATTTTAATGTTTCTATAACTTTTACTCATAATCTGTTTACTGGGTTTATTTAATTATTTCTCTAGTTTTTGTTGAGGTTTTGTTTTGTGGTCGCAGGTTTTTGATAAGCGTGGACAATATTTTTGCTGAAACTTTAAACATTTTCATCATCATCAGCTCATCACGAGCCTACCCGTATAGGGTGATTAGGCCTTAGTCGTCCACGCGGGCCCAGTGCGGATTGGACGACTTCACACACAACCTTCGAATCTCTTCGCAGGCGTGTACAGGTTTCCTCACGATGTTTTCCTTCACCGTAAGAGCATCGGATAACGTACATATATTTTCGAAAATTCGAAAACACATTGGTACGTGTCGGGATTTGAACCTAAGCCCTCCTGGTAGGAAGGCGACAGTCCACACCATTGAGCCACCGACGCTCAATAATTTAACTAGTCTTAATAAATTTGTGTGTTTAAAAAAAGGTTTTCAATGAGATCATCTGGCATCAGCCTAAGCTCGGACCTTGGCCCTTCAGCAACGACCAGTCGCTGCAGGATGCGCGCCGGAAACCCATTGTTCGCACGTCTTCACCAATTTGTTATCAATTTCATATACTCGCACTTCCTGCAATTTTTAATTTAATTAATTGTTGTACTCTTTATTGTAATATACACTGCGCAAATGTTCAAGGTATTGTTTCAACGGGGACGGAGTACTTTACACTATAGACCTTGGTGTCGCTCATTAAATTGGTTATATCCTAGATTTCGATATCCATTCCAATTTAAGCACCCTACAGCACTGATTTGTTATACATAAAGGAGGCTTATGTTAGATAAAGGAAGATTTTCTCATTGAGTGTTTTGATAATCCCCGTACTATTTTGCTTTCAGTTTAAGTATTTTCAAGATGTAGCGAACACAAGTCTTTTAAGCTATTCTTGCAGTATGAAGTCTGTATGTTTGGATGATATATTATAAGCAGAAGATTAGTAAACCTAAATGGTTAAGATACTTTTGAAATCAGAAGATTTTATAAAACACGTATGGTTAAACCAAATTATTACAAGCCGGTAAAAACATGATGAATTTAAATTCAATTAAAATGCTTTTAATAACACCACATCCGACTTCCCAATCGGATATGGCCTCAGAAGTAATTTCGTTTCGCGGTCTCCGCCAGCTCTCGAATTGCAATTGAATCATCTTCATTACTTTTTCAGTTCCAGTTAATTTTGAATCTGTATTTATTGCACAATCCATGAAATATCACCATCGTGGCCGACCCGTGGCGACCACAGATTTGCACGGCTTCGCGGAGACTGTATTGTTTGCATTGATTGCCCTTACTCTATGTGGAGCGGAAATGTTGTGTAACAGCACTTTTGTACCTCGTTTGAACTCTATTTTCTAGAATGATTATTTTCGTATAATTATTAACGTCATGGGAAACATTAATTGTTACAAACTAGTAAAAATTGTGTTTTGGTTGTGGATATGAAAGTACTTATTTTGCCATAGCTAAAAAGGCTCTACTTATTTGATTACCTATTTTTTTTATTTAGGAGTAAATAAAAGTTTTTATTATACAGGGATATTGTATAAGATTATATTTTTTGTCTTATAGCACACTGTTGGTTAACGGTTCCAATGACGACTCTTTTCGTGGAAAAGTAACACAGTAAGCTTTAATAAAAAAAATAAGTATAAATTTACAAACTGAAAAAATAGCCCAAAGTAAAAGCTCAAACTACTGAAGCCTGTGGCCGACATTGAGGCTGGTTGATAAACTACAACATCTGTCATGATCAGACTAAAACAATCGTATTCTTTTCTCAGAAGTAAAAAATACAGAGACTTATCTCTGTTTTTTGAAACAAGTTCTTAAAAGTTTAAGAAAAGCTTGTTCGAAAGACAAAGTGTGTAAAACTTACGTAAACATGTAGTTAGCAGAGGAGACGTAAGTCGAAGCAGTAGCGGTCACATAGACGCAGGAAGCACGCGCCACAGCGCACGGCCCCTCACCCCGCGCCCGCGCCCGTGCAGGACCCTGCTGATCTTAGATATTAGTGCCGATGCCACCGACGTAGCCCGTATACGGATGAATTCCTATATTCCGTAAACAATAATCCATTGGGCGTCGGTGGCTCTTTCGAGTGAGCTGTTGCCTTCCGATCAGGAGAATTCGCCACGAAGAGATTCAAAAGTTGCGCGTGACCAATCCGCATTAGGCCCGCGTGGATGACTAAGGCCTATACACTCTTTACTGGTAGGCTCGTGCTCCTCGGTGGAGAAATATAATGAGCTGTGACGAAATCCCATAAATATATAAAAGGGTATTTCTCATTTTCATGTAAAAAAACGTTGATTTGTTTTTATTCAGGTCCAAAATGAGATTTTATATATTTACGAATTTTTATAAGATCTTTATCATAAACGCATAAGGTGTGCACGGAATGCCTTTTCATCGAGTGAATTACCAGTAGATATAATTAAAAACGTATCCGAAAACGTCCCTTCCGTGTATGTGACAAACCCAATTTCAAACATTAAAAAATATTTTAAAATTATACATTAAGGTATCATCCCAAAATAAACAATACGTTCATTATTGTAGTCATAGTTCAACGAAATAAGCATCTTACTTTTTGTTAAAAGTTTATTTCAGTTTCAGTTTATTCAGTTTCAGTTTAGGCCTGAGGAAGGCACTTATGAAAGTCAAATGAAGCTACCACCGGTTCGGAATACACCTTACACTGAGAGGAATCCGGCAAGAAACTCAGTAAGGACTCCTTTTTTCAAATTATGCATTAATTACATTGATAAATTAAAATTTAAATATTTTCCATGTCAATACAATGATAAAATTTATTATTATTAGGAAGCAAGAATACGTGGTTTTGATTGCAAACACAGTCATTAGTAATATGTCAAAGTGATTTCTTAGATAAAAACACAGAAGTTAGAAAATGTGAGCATAAAATTTGACACTTCCATGGGCAAATGTCACACCAACTTTTTCACGAAAAATATAATACGTTAATCCGAACGAAAAATTTCAAAAGACAATAAACAATATGTTCTTTGCATTTCATCAGTCAAATGTTTGAATATCGCTGAAAGTTTCAATAAAATTTTGTTGAAAAAAACGTTCTCAAATTTCGTCAAGCATAACAGGTCACTTTTGAGATCGTCGGCAAAAGTAAAAACTTGTTGATTTTACAATCTTTTTTTATGATTTTGATAGTAACATACATATAGTAATTGTTAACAAAATGCCTAACTTCAAACATCAATTTTGAGGTAACTTTTTAATTTTGGAAACGGTTTTTGTCATTTCCGTGGATGCCACTTCCATGGATACCGTGGATTTTACTCATCCATGGAAGTGATTTAGTCTCCACGGAAGTGATCTGGCTTAGTCTCAGCTGATATTGTGCATACTTCATTATTCATCATACTTAGAACTTAATATTATTGAGTACTGTTTGTATTTGATCTTATTTTATATCAATAAAAAAATAGCAGAGAATCCTAGGGACATATACACATTGCATAGATATTTTTGATAGGATTTTAATTGACTTGCGCTGTTTTTATGCGTGTATTTTTTTCATTATCATAATGGTGTATGGAAGCTTATTTCTTTTCGTTGCTAAAAAGAAGAACAAAAACACCAGAAGAAATATGGTTCCAAAACTTGGAGTGTGAAAGAAAAAGGAGAGCTCGTATAAAGTCTGATCAGAAATTAGAAAAACTGTGAAAGAAGAGAAAAAAATAAAAAAGAATTGGTGCTCAATTTCCTACAAGAATTGGAGGGATATTTGCACCATAAATATAATATAAAACATCAGTTCAAATCTACATCCTTGTTGAAGGAAAATCTCACTGTGGGTAAAATATTCATACAAATTGTATTCTCTGAAAACTATGGGTCTAACAAAGAACAAGTCTCCATACAGGAGTTTACTATTATAGGTGTTCAGACACCAACAAGATAAAGTGCAAATCTTTCTGTACTTTTTCGGAATGCTTAAGGCACGATGCAGCTCATTTACAAATGATACTTCTTGAGATAGTTCTTTCGCATATGATTCATACTTTGCACATTCTGAGCGACAGGCCGAGTTCTCAGTATCGAAACAGAAAGAACAGAAGATTTTATCTCTACATCAAGTACGCAAATATAATATTGAATACGCCACTAAGCAGGACATGGAAAGGGCCCAGTGGACGATGTGGGCGAAGTTGTGTAGCGCACTGCGCATCGCATTATCAGTGAAGAAAAAGTCGTACCAGACTGTTTCACATTTATACAGTGACTACAGGATCGTTACCTTAATTCCCTCCCTCCCTCCTAAACTATCGTAGTCCACTGCTGGACATAGGTCTCCCCTATTTTGCGCCAGATATCCCGGTCCTCCGCTTTTCTCATCCAACTTCCACCAGCGACCTTCCGCAAGTCGTCGGTCCAGCGGGCTGGACGACGTCGTACGCTACGCTTGCCAAGACGCGGTCTCCACTCCAGAACTCGTCTGCTCCAACGGCCATCGGTTCTGCGACATACGTGTCCAGCCCACTGCCACTTCAACTTGCTGATCCGGCGGGCTATGTCGGTAACTTTAGTTCTCTAACGGATTACATCATTTCTGATCTTATCCCTAAGAGACTCCAAGCAGAGCTCGCTCAATGCACGCAGAGTGACTTAATTAAATATCAGTTCCCATCAAAAATGTTCCTGGAATGAATTAAATACACCAAATCAGCTGACCAGTACAAGATTCAGGAAAAATCAATGCTGGAGATTGACATGTGTTGTGTGCGCTCTTGTCAAGACGTGTTTACATTTTTCTCTGCCAAACACATAGTTGAATTTCTGAAAAAGTACTGAGTGCGTATTCAGACATGAAATTGAAAATTTGTCTGGCTACGCTTAGAATTAAGACGACTATGAAGAGGAAGACCAACAAAGCTATAATTAAGAAGAAGAAAAGAATGAAAAAGACGGAAACGAAGGAAAAATATGAATTTAGAGAAGAGATGGAAGATAATTGTGAAGAAGTGGAAGAAAGTTGTGAAAAGGAAGAAAAAAATTATGACACACAGCAAACAAGTATCAGCCATCATCATTACAACCTTAAATTTCAACTGCTGAACGAAGGCCTCCCTTAATGATTTAGTATCAGCCAACACATTGACAATCATGGATGTGACCTAGAAAGAATGATATAGCTGAAAACAGTGATTACATGGAACAAGAAAATCACATATATAGTTGTTTTTGCCTGAGGAATGATATTTCATTTTATCTCTTTACTATCCCTAAACTTTCACAACAATCATTATTGGCTCATCAATACAAAATGTCACACTGTGAACATTATACCACTATCAAGATATAAAATATCACTTCCATGAAATTCATCTTTTTTAAATGCTAATATCTAGACTAAACAAAGGTTCTAAGCTAGGCAAGTACTTTATTTGATGTCATTGGAGCATAATCGATCGTTATGAAAACTTTTTTTTAGTAAATTAACTAGTTGACCCATTTTCAGATTTTAGGACCTAAATAAAAGAATTACCCAAAATCGCTTTTCACTACAAATACAAAAAAAATAAGTAGCTGTAAAGACCACATTATCAAAATCCATAAACTGCTTGTAAAGAAACAATACAAATGTTATTATTACCAAATATCTCAAAGAAGTGGTTCGATCCTCAAGCAGTACAAATATTTGTTGGCATGAACATGTCTAAACAGATAACCAATACAAACGTAGTGGTCGGGGTGTTTTCCCTGTATAATATGTATTTATACAAAAAATTACATAAGTTAGTACGTACTCGTTACTATAAACCATGCCTTTTGCAAAAGCATACAACAATATAAACAAGTTGTTTGACGATAAGTACCTAGTAACAGATCGTCAAATTGTTTAAATTGGAAGCTAATAAGCTTATGTATTATTCCGTATTATTCTTCTTCTACTTCTCTATTATTAATAAATAATACATCACCCACTTATTTGCAGTGCCCTTGCTGAGTGTCACGTGATCAATGTACATACGGCTTTATTTACGTAACACCAATGCAATACCATGTGACTAGCAATTAAATAAAGCATTTAAACAACGAGTAGATTTTCCTATAAAAGCTCACTTCACCTTCGATTACGTCTTTTCTATTATACTATGTAAGTGAGCTTACAATATTAAAACAAACAAAATTTGTCTACTTAATAGACTAAACCGTAACCGATTCACTTTCCCTCTCACACAATATGCTGTAATTCGATGTAATTGATCGAACCCAATCTGTCAAGTTAGAGTGCAGCATCCGCTGTCAAACCAATCAGCGCACGGCAGTAATGATAGCTTGTTGATAACATGGCCTGGCCCGGGACGACAATCACCATTGATATTCTGTATATATTAAGGTAGATACGCCACCAGTGCCTCAAAAACGAACCGCCAAAGATAATACAGTTGTAGGCACTTAGCTTAGGTAAATGAACGCTCATTCGAAATATGTGTATGTGTGCTGTAGCTGCATTCTTCATTCATAATACTTTTTTCAGTTGTTTTGTGAACATATCACGAATCTATACTTTTTACATCATTGGCAATCACTCCGAAATTATCGGTAATTCAATAAATGGTCAGCGAATTCGCACGCCTTTCTCCATTACGGCAAATTGCAGTTTAAATTATTAGAAAATATTGGAAAACATAAAACGGTGTGAAATAAAGGCAAACGACATTTTAGAATCGCATTTAAGTGAGAGCGCTGAATTTCACGTAAAATGCTGTTAGGTAAAAGGTGTTATAATCTATTATACAAGTCCACTTAGTTTAACTTAAAGCGTCGGTGGCTCAGTGTTGTGGACTGTTGCCCTCCTACTGGGAGGGCGGAGGTTCAAATACTTAATTTTCTAAATTGTATGTATCCTATCCGGCGCTATTTCGGTGAAGTTCGGTGTGGAAACCTGGGCACACCTGCAAAGAGATTCAAAGGTTGTGCGTGAAGTCGACCAACCCGCACTGGGGTGGTGGTGGTTACAGGTGGGGACGTTTGATGAGCTGATGATGATGAAATTACACTATTTCTTAAATCGAATGTCTAAACTATTTTTCAGTTTCCAATGTCCATACGTCATGTGTGTGATGATTAACTTCTGGTTGTCATAGGTTCTTGGTAGCATCTGTTGCAATAGTATTGTTGTATTTAGGCCATTGGTATGGACCTTCAGATCTGGAGGGTGCAGGTGCAAATCCCGCCACGTCCCAATGTCTTTACGAATTTTCGGAAATATGTGTACGTTTATCCGACGCTCTTACGGTGAAGGAAAACATCGTGAGAAAACCTGCGCACGTCTGCGAGGAGATTTAAAGGTTGTGGAGCCGCGTGGACGACTGAGGCCTTTACGAGTTGGTTAGTGCACTCGGTCTCACTCGCACACTACAACGTCCCCACGTTTAATGAGCTGATGATGATAGCCCGACAAAGTATTGTGTTCGCTCTTGTCGTATTGTCGTCTATCAAGATTATATTTGCAGAACCTTACCTTACTTTCCAATAGTTATCACATTTAAATAAAAGGATAGTGTTTGGTTGGTTGTTTAGGATAGTTGTCCTCAAAGTATTTGTTCTTAAGGTCGTTCAGTTCAAAAAATGAGACAGCAATTTCTAGAATATCTTCAAGTTATTATATCACAAATTCTGGACTCTAAAAAAGTACCAATAATATATTACTGAAAGATAAAGTCACATATATGACTTGGTATATTATAGACTTAAGTTAATCTGAAGGTGTAGAAAAGAAGATGTTTCAACAAATTGAATGATTTCCATTTTATCACTCCGAGACCATTGCCTTTACAAGTTATAGGCACATAAAGGTATATGAGTAAGATATGGGAGTCATTTATAAAAGCCGATGACTTCAGAATGTGCGGTAATCGATATGGAATCATTGAGCGTAATGCACTATTATCAGTTCTGCGGTAATACTCCGTCGACCAGCGAGTCGGTAATTAAGCATGCCTCATTTGCCATCACGTAGGAAGTCGACCGCTAGAGGGCACTGGCTCCGCTTTCACTGATCCCCAATGTCGTGAATTTGCGCAGTTAAATTGCCCTTTAATCGCGTGCTTTTTTTGCAAATAGCTCCTGCTGTTTGCCGCAGGTAGCCTTTACAGCATCACCGGACAGCTCTCAGCCTTAAAAAATACACAACAAGCGTAAGGGCGTCCCAGAGTGGGACTCAAAACTCAGCTTAGGGTGTTGCGGAGGGCTAGGTTACCTAGTGTATGTGTGGAGAAAGATAGCATAGGTAGCAAACCAGCAAATGATTTGCCTGATGGTAAGTGATACAGCTAACCGCGGACACTCGCAACTCTGAAAAAACAAGAGTATTGCCAAGCTTAAGAAAATGAGGGGGATATGGGAAAATAGAGAGGGTAATTTGGGACTCTGGCAACTCACTTATTGTAATTTTTATCTGAAGGTGCAACGAGAGGCTAAACATTAATGTTAATGTTGAAAAAAATGCCTATAAATACAAATCAAAATGTCTTTATACAATTTAGGTCCTTATAGAACATTTATAAATGTCAAATGAAGACACACTGGTTCGGACTGTAGTTATCTACTGAGAAGAATTTAGCGAGAAACTCTGTAGGTACTCTTTTCAAATAAATTGTGTTTCGCACAGCATTATAAGCGTTACAATAATACATTGACATCTTTATCTACCCCTCGGTATTTGGTGGAACCGATTGTATGACTAACTCCGTGCACTGTTTTACCCCTTAATTAAGCCACCTGTCCCGTCCCATTTAGTAATAAATTATGCAGCCACCTGCGGCAACAGCAGTAGTCAGTTCGAAAAAAAACCCTAAAAATCTGATTCATTACTTGATTAAGTCAACATGTCCCCAAACGCCCCAATTTCTCAAAAGCAACGCAAGTAGGTCGTGACGGTAATATACACCATCACCCGCGAGTGTCACCGCGATCGAAAGTGGCCACGCGCCCCCCAACCCACCGCCATTTTGAATTTCAAATCGGCCGGAAGTGCGGGGAGGGGGATTTATTGCGATACCTTCTTCCGGTCGCTAGTCTCATGCACCTGGAGGACCATTATTGTGGT
>PQWD01004358.1:18326-108345 GCA_019425675.1 Leucinodes orbonalis
TTTAAAGACGTAAGTCTGTATTTAAAAAAGAATACATAATAAATTACACAAAGTATTTAAACTACGTTCTCTAACGACTTGGGTATACACAAACTAGTTTCGTGAGGTAAATGATCCCATCATCATCATGTCTAAAATGACGGTTATCATTGATTGTGACGACACACATAAGCGTAAGATATAGATTTTAAAGATATATCTATATATATATATATATATATATTATTAAGATAATCTACGTAATTGTACGGCAGTGAAACGTGGCCGATACTTGAGCGACACAAGCAGGAGCTGCGGGTCACGGAAATGAACATGCTGCGATGGATGTGTGGGGTCACGCGGAAAGATCGCGTTAGAAACTCCGCATCCGGTAGTCTTCATGTTCGTGACATTGCAGACAAGCTGCAGGAGTGTCGCCTACGCTGGTATGGCCACGTTTTACGGAAACCAGCAAGCTATGTGGGAAATAAATGTCTGGCCATGCCACCTCCGCCCGGTCCCGGTAGAAGGGGCAGACCTAAGAAGTGTTGGCTTGACGTCGTAAGGTGATGACATGCGGGCTAATGGTGTAACAGTTATGATGCTAAAGATCGTGCAAAGTGGAAGAGAAAGTGTCGGAAAGCGGACCCTGGGCTTCGGAGCGTAAGCTCCGAATGTAACCAGGAATATCTCTAAGATGATGATGATGATTATTAAGATAATCTACAGATCATTACAACCTGGCCGTCTTCAAGGCAAGAGTGATAAGGCTGTCTCTAGGCAGGCGTGATCCATCCTCGGCCGTATCATCACATACCATCAGGTGAAATGGATTTTATTGCTTTCATATTGATTTTTTGCGTGGTTCCTTGTGTTGAACCTATAAGCTCTACATTCTAAATCTCTCGGAATATTTTCTTTTTTACTATGAAAGTATAAAAGAACATTATTCAAGACACAAGCTCCATTACCTCGTTGTTTCAATAAATAGATTTGCCAGTAGTCAGATATGTGTTTCATTGAAGTCTTAGTGTTTGTTCTTCAGGGGTTTTAAAAACTACGCAACGTTTCTAAGCGGCCAAATTAAGGATGTGGATTGACAGATAAATTGGGATTATTTTTTCGATCTGTCATCACGTCTATTTGCATACATTTTGTATGAAATCAACATTATGATGCACGGTGTTAGACTAATTACCGTTTATGTAATTTCAAAATTAAGGACCCAATATGTGAATAATTATAACAATACTTTCGTGTATTGAGATGGAATACATTTTATAATGGACGTTTCAGAACTGTTTTTGAAAACCAGTCAACATCACAATCAGGTCTAAAATTTGAAAATCACGCACCGCCTCGTCTCGCAGAAAATTGAGGTCATGTGCGTACAAATGACGAAGTTGTGGCTCTCAGTGTAGTGTGTTGAACGCACAACCCAGATCGATTTGAGTAATTTGTGAAGTTCTTTAAATATATTGCCATTATTACATCAGACCTGAACACTACCCTGTTCGAGTAAAAAATTCAATTTCTTATACGTTAACTGCCTATAAATTAAAGACAATTTATAATCAAGGTAATCTTGTAAAATTGTTTCAGATATTACTTTAAGAAGCTAGCGGAAAAGGAGATACTTACCTCCCCTCAACCCTTATCTACGGAGTAAAACCGCTTACCTATAAATATTTTTCTTCTACCCAAAGGTTGCCTGGCAGAAACTGCTACCTTAGCAATAAGGCCGCCTACTTTGGACTTGTCTTTTGTTGTTACTTGATGTATTGTTTTTTTTCTTATGTGCAATAAAGAATTTTTATCTTATCTTATCTTAATTTTAATTTGGATTGACTGTAAATTAAAGACAATAAAGGAAAACTAGGTCAATCTTGTTAAATCGTTAAAGATAACGTTAGGATAGGATTCTTTAAGAATCCTCTCCAGGATCTCGTCAAATTGGCGAATTTTCCTAAGACTCATTTTCATCCGTGGATCAAAATAGGTCCATTGATCGTAATACGACCCTGGTCCACTGGCCAGGGTATATGTTTACCCATTGGTTAACAGTCCAATGTTCAACCCATAAAGCTGACCTATCCCATCCAGAGAAAGTCTTACCGGACAGCAGCGAGCTCGCGAATGACTCTTCCTGGCAAACCGCGGGCGCTGCCACCGCAAGCACTAGCAACACAACCCTCACTGTCATGGTGAACTGTCACAATTGACACTCTCTGTCACAGTCGACACTATCTGACACGGTTGACAGGAGCTGTCACAACGCCGTGGTCACTGGGCCGTGGATAGGCGCATGGCGCGACCGCTCGCCGAGTCGCTTAATTAGTAACTGGCGGGAGAAAGAAAGGGGTTTGGTTGCGTGTGCGCCGACGGCAAAGACTAGTTTGACGCAGAAGGCACTGTAGATCTGTTGATGCCTAGCCAGATCCGTATATTAGCATTTATATTCTATGTTCATAATGATGTTTACATTGGTGGTTCATTTGTGTGGAATGTTGCCTTCCGATCTGGAGGGTGTAGGTTCAAACCCTGCCACGTTCCAATGACTTTTCGAATCTTGGAAATTATATGTATATTTATCCAACGCTCTTACGGTGAAGGAAAACATCTTGAGAAAACCTGAGCACGCCTACCAAGAAATTCTAAGGTTGTGTGTAGTCGGCACGTCCGCACTGGGCCCGCGTGGAAGACTAAGGCCTATACACGCTGCTCCTCTGTGAAGACGTATAATGAGCTGAAATGATGATGTTTATTCAGAGAAATGAGACTAACTGCTCTGTGCGTATATTTTGCTGAAAAATCGTAAAAATTAAGAAAATAATAATTTGCAATGTTTAAATAATACGACTGCCTTTGAGCAATGCGACGACCCTAGACATGAACACTGACTGGTAATAATTCACAAGTTTAACGTCAATCAACGGGAAATGGAGTAAGCTATGCGCTGAGTCTCTTTCAAATTGATGTCATTCGAACCACGTTACCGGCTAGCTCACCGGCAAGTTGAAGTGGAAGTGGGCTAGTCTCGTATGTCGCGTAAGATGACCGTTGGAGCACATGTGTTCTGGAGTGGCGACCACGTAGCAAGTGTAGAGTAGTGACCTCCGGCTCGATGGACCGACCACTTGCGAAAGACCGCTGGTGGATGCTAGATGAGAACATAGAACAGCGATATTTATTGCAGAATGGAGTAGACCTATGTCTTACAGTGGACTGTGATAGGTTAATGACAGGGAGAGGTAATCACTAACAGACTAGTACCTTCTGTACAAACACTCACGTGTTATTCTTTGTCCAAATTATCAACACTTAACGGCTAAGAACGCGCACGACCACTTTGTTGACTAGAGCATGCTATCCGCGCCTCAACCAATCACCACATATTGATTGGTAGAAAAGTGCCTCAGACGCGACACTGGCAAACCTCAACACAAAGTAGCAATGCATTGTTTGGGAACAACTTTCAACAGTCTTGTTGGCTTGCATATTAATAAGGCGTAGTTTCTATGTAGACTTTTTATGTAACAAGTTAGCAACGAAGCAGATGGTTTTCTTATGGTCAGTGTATATTGTGGTATTTGACGTCATATATACAGAGAACACGGTGTAGTGCAAGCTGTCCTATTTTGACTTAAAGCTGTCCAGGCTAGAAATACAGTAATTTCATTGGTCATCTCATCATAAATGAATTATGTACTTCAGTAATAATATTTAGAAACCAAGTTAAATCCATATAGCTATTTGTTATGGTAAGTAGTAGGTATGCCTATTTATAACACATGCAGTTTTGGTTTCATTCATTGATATAAATATGTTTCATTCAACACTGTATCTGTGACTGTCTGAAGGCAATAATTCGTTTCTGACAAAACCACCCCGCGTTCTTCTTCCGGGATGATATAAGGGTTAAAAAGACGTGGTCTTAAATAATTTCAGTAGCTAATTACTCTTCCCTAAATATCGATGTGCATATTATTTCTATTTTTCACGATTCTAGATTTCTCAGGATGACATTCACCACCTAGACTACCTTTCTTTTATTTATTTTCTAGACTACCTCGTCAATCGGACCAACAGGCGTTCTACGTTACGTTTGCCAAGACGCCGTCTCTCGAAGATTCGTTTACTCCAACAGCCATCGATCTTGCATCGTAGGCCAGTCCGCTGACACTACAATAATACGATCCAGCGATTTTCGCATTTTTTTCTCTGATTTGTGAGAATTATGCTTCTGACGAAGGGGCCATCTCGCCCGAAGTGTTACCATGGACTTACAGAAAACCGGCTGGAAACAACACTTTAAAAACAAATATATCCACTGACACACAGATCGCCATCTAACCCCAAACTAAGCAGTAGATTATAACATGGGTTCAAAACATCTAACTTCTTTTTGAAATATTGTTCATACTAATACATAGAAACACCCAGACCAATACAAACAAACATGTTTATATACACAAATGTTTGTACTGCCCAGGAATCGAACCCTTGGTGCCGTCTCAACCATTACACCAAATGGGACGGCAACTTTGCGTTATGATTCACTGAGTAAAGTTACTAATAAAGGCACAAATCCCCCTTCATATACCTATTTGTCCTATTCCCTCTCCAACTTTAAGACGAGCGACGCCGAAGGAAGGAGGAAGGAGCTCCATGGTCTCATGGTCCAGGAGGACCATGAGCGTGGGTGGCTCATTGGTGTGGACTGTTGCCTTCCGATCTGGAGAGCACAGGTTCAAATCTCGCCTCGTATCAAAGTGTTCACGAATTTTCAAAATTAAATTATCTACGTTATCCGACGCTTTTACGGTGAAAGAAAACATCGTGAAAATCTCTTCGCACGCCTGCGAAGAGATTCAAAGGTTGTGCGTGAAGTTAGCAAATCTGCACTGGGCCCGCGTGGACGACTACTTCTTTTACATCCTTTACGGGTATGCTCGTGCCCCTCGTTTGGGACGTGTAATGAGCTGATGATGGGTGGCGGTGTCGACTTATTCGTACTATTAGAGGAACCGTCTGCGCGTATGCTTACTTACGAATTAAAATCATGTATAAGCCATTGTGTTTTGGCCCACAACTGACATGTGCCTATTCTGTCGAACCTAGGCTTTTAAAAGTCAACATATACCTTCCGCTAAAGGTAACCAGTTTCCTTATAAAGAAGTGTTAGGAAAGGCCCATTCTCACCCTACATTCGTTTGATAACTGATAAAGTGATTACAATTGACTCGTATTGATGCTTATGGGTTAGTAAGCCATCGGTTATTTGTTTCGAACAAGACTCTATTCGCACAATAGTTCAGTCGAAGCAGCGTTAGTCGACAAAAAGTTGATTCGAACTTAACTCTATCGGTTCAGTCGACATTTCATTCATCGCACATATTATGTCTGTCGTAAAAAATACAAACTCATTGTAAAAGAACATTGTCAAAGGGGATATTGAATGTATTTATCAGTCTTATCACTTATAGACTATGTCGACTACGTCATATTCAATATGTACGTAATTGTTTTAACTTACCATCTTATCCGTGTAATGTAACACGCAATAAACAGTTTGACTTTGAAAATTTGACTGCTTTTTTACTCTGCAATCCATAATTTTATGCTATAGGGGTCGTACGACTAAAGCATAATTAATATTATGGATTAAGTATAGTTACTATGGTGTGAGTAAGTTAAGTGACTCACATGACCTTAGGCATAAGGTTTCAGGGAAAACTGTTGCTCGTCCAACTAACCAAGGTTCTTGAGATTTAGATACCCATGGCTCATATGTACGTTAACCCCTTTTGATGCTATAGGGAACCAACCAGCAACGGCTCATCTGATGGTAAGCGGTCGGAGGTAGCACAGGTGTAAACTCACTATACATGAATCTATTGTCTACGCGCGGAGTAGCCAAGCGCCCGAGTAAAGAGGGCCCCGGCACGGTCGCTTCAGCATCGGCTCGCAACCCTAGCGTCCCTGTAAACCATTGGCTATGTGGCAATAGTGTGGCACAATGGGTGGTTTTTCCAGGTTTCGGACATATGCAGAATGACACCGCTGTCCATGCACACCAAAGGACACCATGTCGCATAGGATTTTTTCTGACGGAATCTGTTTTCATATTTTTTGTGTGTACAAAATGACGATTCAAAAAAGTATAGGTGACTAATGAGGAAAAGCTTGTAAAAATTAAGAAAAGGAGTCATCGATGTCACTTTTATTCGAACTTTTACTGACCGTTGAGTTTACGTCATAATGATTACTCAGTAAGTTAAGCACCTATCACCAATATGTGTGACTAATACATACACTGACACAGTTTAATGGAATTTGTGCTAATTAAATGGGTAAATTCCTCCGTAGTCTTGGTCTTATGATCTGAGTCTGGGGGTCGTAGGTTCGAATTGCGCTTTTTTTTATTTTTCTCACTTTGGGTATTATATTGCACACTACAAGGTACAGGCCTTTCCGAACAGCACAGCTATGGAAAGATTGGGCCGTAACCTACCCACGCGGGCCCATTGCGTCTTGAGGATTGGTGGATGTTTTCGAGTACCTACCATCCTAAGATTATTACCAGCATCGACGACTACACGTGCCCTCCGAAGCACGGAACCATCTTTCTTTTCGGATAATGAAGAATCAGCTTGCAATTTCCGAATCGCCTTAAGCGACTTTTTTACTATGCATCTTCTCAGCGATTTCGAACTATATAATACTGACTAACGGACAGACAACGCAAATATTTAATTACCCAAACCCTTATATAAACAATACATTAACTAGATCACGAAGAAACGTCAACCAAAAAATGTCAGAGCTCCATGACACATACGTAATTAGAACGTAAAATTGTTCACACAAATTTTGACCTTAACGCAAAGAGTGCAAAATCAAAAGCACGAGCACACTACTATGTCATTATGACATGTAGCGAGTGACGTGATTATGAATGAAAACTGTGCCCAACTGACGCGATGGGATTTTGCCCATTGACTTTGAATTTGACTTTTTGAGTGAGATTGTGCATAAGTTATTGTATTGCTTATCTAAGCCCGAACTCAACCTACATAAGAAGCCGAAGTATGTACGTACAAACATGTTCCTGGTGAATGTAGGGTTAACTAAAAGGGATTTTTGAGAAGTAATCCCTTAGCGGTTAAAAGGGTACACCTGAATTTACATCTGCAGTTATATCTTATTTTTCTTTCTTTATTATTAACACGCATTTGTTTTAAGATAAATTTTAAACTTTGTAAACAGGATTGTATAAATACAAAAGTAAGCAGTAACGATAGAAAACCAAGCATTAAATATCGCGGGGCTACTAAACCAAGAAGACTTAGCGTGGAAGTTTTATATGTATGTCAATTTGTCCGTCATTGAATGCTTTTTCTGGAATTTGTGGTCTAATTTAGAAACTTAAGACTATGGCAAGTATGGTAACTTAAAAGAGACGCGTCACGTCGGACACCTACTGGCATGGTAGTTGCGCATGCGCGGATGAGGCGCGCGCGCAATGGCGTCCTCCGTTAGACAAGAATGATTGGTTTACAGTAACCGGAATGTCGGCGGACCGTAATATACCGTAATAGTGCGCAGGGCTGTCCAATAAATACATAAATATCCACGGACATTTATAAGGCAGCTCCATCTTGCCCCAAATCTTAGTCCGCGCGCCCATAGTTAAAAATGTATGGAGCATAATAGGCAAAATTTCAAAAATCGTAATAAATAAATTCAAAGATGTATCAAAAATGGGAATCAGAGACATTTAAGTGTAAACATTCCTTAATTTATTAAACATCTTTTTCAACTGTTTTAGATTGTTAAACGTCGTCATTCTATTAAACGCCGACACGCCTTTTTTACGATTTCGTCATAGTTTATAGCTAAATATTCCTGAAACTACAAATAATTTTAAAATTTCCAAGTATGTTAGCGGTAAAGGCTTTCATGGTTATAATAGTGATGTATATTTCAATTACATTATATAAGTATTTTTCGTTCTATCGATTAAACAGTAACAGCCTTTTTGGTGATTTTTGGATGACACCCTCTTAAGCGGGGAGCTTGTGTTGTGGGTACCAAAAAACAAAACATAGGGACTTTATTTCGTAAATATTACACTTACATATTATTATTGTTTCGACGACCCATGTAATGAAATGGTTGAGACACTTGAGACGTCGGCTACTACATCAATGGCTACGGGTTCGATCCTCGGGCAGTACAATCATTCATACTTACCAATAAATATACATTAAGTAGGATTAAGCGTCGGTGGCTCATTAATGCGAACTGCTGTCTCCTGAGCTGGGCGCAGGTTTAAATCAGTGTTTTCGAAATTATATAAACGTTATCCGACGCTCTTACCTTTTTCTCTCAAACAGAAAATAAGTTAGAGACTTAACCTTAGATTTTAACTAAGATAATATATAAATATATTTGTGGCAGCCCTAGGACAAAGTTGAATGAGATTATAAAAAACACGACACTGATTATTTTGCATATAACTGTGTTAAGAGACTAGTTCTACGTTAGTGAAACCGAGCGCTTTATCTTTAGGCTTGTCTCTAGTAGGCACGCTAATTGACTACTTTAATGTAATAATTGGTAGGTGGTAGGCTTGAGACTGAGGTATTTGCTGCAGTACATACATATTATACTATTAAATAGAAGTGGTATGCACTTTTGTGTTTCGGGAGGGGAAATAATTGGACGTTCAAATCAAATTTGCCAACACGGGCTTTGGCGGTGAAATTATGTATAATTTCTATCTTCCGTTATTTTTTCATAAAAGGCAGATAGGTCCCCATCGAGGGACACAAGCCGTCCACGCGGGCGTAGTGCGGATTGGTCGACTGCACGCACAAACTTTGAGTTTCTTCGTAGGTGTGCGCAACTTGCCTCACGATGTTTTCCATCACCGTAAGAAAGTCGGATAAACATACATATAATTTCATAAATTCGCAAACTCATTGTTACGTGGCGGGATTTGAACCAGCCCCCTTCAGATCAGGGGACAACAGTCCATACCAATGAGCCACCCACAGACATCCGAATATACAATTAGACTGGACAAGCCGCCAAGTTTATAGGCAGTCCCAGTGTCGCAATTTCTTTTCGGTTCTTACCTGTGAAAAGTTATTATATTTCTTGGTAAATTTACTGATTCATTGCGATGATGGCATGTTACAATTGCACAGGATGGCAATTGTAATTTCTTATATTCGTGCGTCTTGACTCGTCTCACAGAGCGTAAACTGGTAGCCAGTGTATGCTCGTTGAGCTTACATTTGTCGCATTTTAAACGCGGCTTGCCCCATCTCCTGTATTGGGAAATCTGTGGAGCCACCGAACGCTCTAACGGACGAAACCTGAAGTCCACGCGAACGAAGTCGCGGCAAAGCTAGTTTAACATAAAATACATTAAATATAAAACATATTTAATAAACATGCACAAATATGTTTTGGATACGTAACAATGCCTTGTGTATATAGTACTTACTTAAATATTTTTTTGTAAGAGCATAATCATAAAACTTTGTACGTGACGTAAAAAACAACCATTCTGGCTTTCGAAGAGCAAAGCCACCGCGATCGAGTGTCCCTCCGCCCAGCATAGTCACCATAAGTTGAAAACCTTAATGATACAAATTGAGATAAACATATAAAATTGACTGGCTCAGTTGGTAAATTTTAAATATTTATTTAGCTGAATTTCAATTAAAAGGAATACGTTTGTTAATAATTTTACTCAATTGCGTCACCTAACTAAATACTAAGTGTTTTATGTACGGAATACCATTACCAGGTGCGGGTTATCCAAGTGGGTATATTATAGTAAAATTCATTTATCAGCGAGGAAGCCCTAAGTCTGGCCAGTCTCTAAGGGATGGTAAATTGGTGACAACGTATTCTAGTCTGCCGTATCTACACGGAAAATTTGATTGTTATTTTAATGTGTTTAATTAAAATATAATATATATTATGTTTTCAAGTAAATGTATTAAATACATATCTACTTTAATAGTAGTAAGAGAACATTGAGGTAGGTAAGTAAATATAAATCAATGTAAGAGTACTATTGTTTTCATTTTTTAATGGTAAGTATGCTGAGCAAACGGACACCAAGGCACTTCTTGGTCGGACTTCAAACAAAAACAAAAGGCGATCCCGCTACGAAGATATTTACTAACTCGCCGCGGAATAAATTAAAAAATCTTATTACAAAACTGTATGAGCGCTCGATGGTATCCCGCGGGCGGGCTGACAGCTCAGTGTGGTTTCGATTTTGTTGATTGAATAGAGATCCTCAGTTACTTTATAAAGTACGATAAAAGGTTAAGAAGTGTGCCTATAATCGAAACTGCAACACGCTATTAATATAGTTTTATATAAATTAGACATAATGACAGCTATGTAAAAATCATTAATAATGTACTATGAAAATCCCATATTTTTTAAAATTAACTTTTTTATGTTACTAAGTGAACAGGACGGTCAGGACGATCACCTGATGGTAAGTGTTACGCCTGACCATAACAGAGCGTCATTGAATGAGGACAACAACAACTGATAAACAGTTATTATTCTCCATGTCTTATACCCAGTAATTTTACTAGCTCCTAGCCCTCATCCTGAAACACAAAAGTGCATAACACTCTTATTTGACGGGACGATATCTGACACTGCGGTCGTACCTACCTAGGCGACTCAGTATCGAGTCTACCACCAAGTATTCTTGTTTTCTTTTATTTTGACGATTCAAAAGTGTAATTTAATGATTTTGTGTTGAATATTTTATTTTTTGCAAGCAGTACCTACTAAGACTGATGTTTTAAATTGTATAATATTTAGAACATTTTCCATTACTGTCAAAGGAATGATTCAAACTAACTAAATAAGGGTGCACGGTGTTGTACATATCATCACCATCAGCTAATTAAACGTCCTCATCGAGGGGCACGAGCCTACCGTACAGGGTGATTAGGCCTAGTCGACCACGCGAGCCCAGTGCGGACTGGACGACTTCACACACAACCTTTGAATTTCTTCGCAGGCGTACATGATGATTTCCTTCATCGTAAGATAACGTACATATAATTTCGTAAATTCGAACCTCAGCCCTCCCGGTAGGAGGGCAACAGCCCATACCATTGAGCCACCGACGCTCTGTCAGTGTCGACAATCGGGAATAGGTATACCACATGTTCTGCGGAGTCGAGATTATGCCAAAACAATTTTATAACGCTGTGTGAAGTAATCTTTCGGCCCAGCAGTGGACTAGCACGGGACGTTGAAGTAATGTAAAAATGTGCAGAGAGCTCCATAAATAAATACCTACACAAACTTTAAGTTCCGATAACTTATTTAACTGTCATGATAACCGGTAATGGACTAAAGCCTCCTCTAACAATCGTTTGGACTGCAGCCCAATGCCCAAGTCAAGTGCGTGATGGCGGGTGCTTATTTTTTATAATATATCCAATGATTATCACACAGCGCCATCAGCCCCAAACTAAGCATTAGCATGTAATATGAATTAGTAAACAACAGGTAAACATAATCATATATTTTTTTATGTAAATACGTACATATCACACATAGAAAGCACCTGGGTGCTGGAGACCAGTACAGGCATGTTCATGCACACAAATGTTTGAACTGCCCGGGGATTGAACCGGGAACCCTTGGTGTAATAACCGACGTCTCAACCATTACGCCTCATGGGTCGTCAATTTAATGCGTAATAATAACATAAAGAATAATATAGAGCGTTGGTGGTGGGTGGGTGGTTATTCGTCGCTCTCGCGGTGAAGGAAAACATCGTGAGAAACCTGCGCACGCCTGCGAAGAGATTCATAGATGCGTTAAGTCGACCAATTCGCACTGGACTTAGGCCTATACTCCACGGGTAGGCTAGTGCCCCTCGGTGGGGATTTAAAATGAGCTGATAATGATGATGCAATGATAAAGATACAGAACCATCGCTTTTATTTGGTTCTCGCACACTGCAATTGGTCGTCCTTGCGCACGCACCAATAACGGTACTGGGCGCGCTGCACTGATTGGTATAGGTAAGTGCGTGATAAATGTTATAATCTTATTTTTATCTTTTCGATCTATAGTTCGATGTACGTATATTTTTTATTTGAGATGGTGCCTACTTTTTAAAAGCCTGCGCGTGAATCAGCGTTGGGCTCAGATCGCAGCCGATGAATCGTCAAGATAAATTTAAGATTATCCAGAAAATACTAAACCTCTTGTTTATGTATGGTCCCCTAGTATTTTTTTCCAAATCACTTTAATGTTCCTAAGAGTAAGTAATACTCATGTAAAGTGTTGCGAAGACGACCACATAAAGAGAAAAAGATATCAGATCTCAAGTAGAGCCAATCTTCTGAATCTAAACGGCCTTATTGTACCGACCCTAACTTCAACAAATTCTAGACAATAAGTAAATATTGGCTTGGCTGTTTCCTTACTAACTTCAGATCAGAAACAAAGTATTCTAATCATCTCCACGACGCGACGGTAGCGAAACGGCGAAACCATACTTATTTACTGATATATAGAATTTGTTGAATCTAGGGTCGGTAGAGTTAGGCCGTAGTCATGGTCACCTTGTAATTTTGTTAACAATATAGTAGACTATAAGTTGTGTTTGAAGGTTAAAAAGTAATTTAAGAAACTATATTAAGTTACAAAGTTATAGGGACAAAGCTAGGGGTGACGAGTGGGATCGTCTCTTGGACTGAGGAGCGCTTGCTGTTAGTTTGGACGTAGCGAAAGCCTTCGACAGAGTTTAGAATAAGGCACTTATTCTTTCTTCTCTAAGTTCTCTTTCTATGGCCTTCCTATGACTTCTTGAAGTTAATCGGTCAATGGTAACAGACCAGTGTTTTTAGGTCGTTGTCGACAGTGTATGATTGGCCTCTAAAACTCTACATATTGGTGTGCCGCAAGGCTGTGTGCTATGGCCCACACTGTTTCTCTTGCATGATATAATCATCGGCCTTTAACGGTCTATTGCAGGGCCTCACCGCATACCATAGTTATGGGGAGATTGGGCCGTAACCTACCACGCAGGCCGAATGCAGATTTCGGGGTTTTGATAGTGACTGTATCCGTACCTGTTCCTTAGGTCTAGGAGAAGCTGAGTAAACACTATAAGTGGTTATTCAGTTTTAGTTATTTTAAAATAATAAAAAACAACATTTACAAATATTTCTTTATTTGGAAAGATATATCAAATACACATATTATAAATCAAAATTGGATTTCATTACTGGTAAAAGTGTCATACTTAATGCTTGTAATAATCCTTGTTACATAAGTCGGATATTTTATAATATTTTTATCAATATAAAATATACATTTTTTCCATTAAATATTGGTCCATAAGAAATAAATTTAGACTCAAATCTGTGTTAAATAGGCCCTTAAAATATATTTCGACTTATAATTTTTTTAACCTCAATTTTTGTTGAAAAATATTCAAAATGCTAATTTCGATATTGATCACCGTAATTATATTAGAAAGAAGCTGTGATGATTTCTAGTTTATGTTTTTCTTTAAAAAATCAACATAATCTTTGCTAGTTCAAAAACAATGCATAATTTATACCCGAAATTATATATCTGATATTTATCAATACTATGAAATAGTAATACACATTCACAATAAAAAATACACCTAAAAATAATAAAATTGGCCTCAATAATAAGTTTATATAGTAGATGAATGAATTCTAGCAAAAAAAGGTTGGTTCTGAAATAACAAAGCGGCTCTGTTATTAAAAAACCAAGGAAGTCAAAACTTCAAGTCTAAATAGTACTTAGCCATCTATAACGGGCAATATAATCTAAACTATCATATATAATCATCAAACAGACAGACAAAGCACCTAAAAACACACACTTACCTACTAAATGTTACTTCATATTATCTCAGTAATATGTTAGAATAGAAAACGTCTACACCTTATTCACTTATTCATAGATATATGAGTATTATGAAACACTTAACAAGTTGTTTTATATTAATTACAAATCAGACTTACTATATTTTAAACAATAAAAGGTTAAGTTTCAATTTATGTTGTTTTTTCCAACAACAATGTTCTAAAATTTTAAACTAAGAAAAACATGATCGCATTACAAACGCTCAGTTTTTCTGATAATGCTTTAAATATCAATGGGATGATAATATCCAATGGCAAAATAGGCAACATTCGATAATTATGAATATTGTTTTCAAACAAAATGCTGTGTCACTTAAATGTTAAGATTAAAATTCACTATCAACTGTAATTTTAGGCAAAATAT
The DNA here is from genome assembly GCA_019425675.1 of Leucinodes orbonalis. Lineage (NCBI taxonomy): Eukaryota > Metazoa > Arthropoda > Insecta > Lepidoptera > Crambidae > Leucinodes > Leucinodes orbonalis. The sequence goes on from PQWD01004358.1 coordinate 32,646, forward strand.
GCCTAATATGTATAACAAACTAAGGCAAGCTTAGATTTATAATACCATGGCAGTGTGATTATCAGCTCTAATGTAAATGAATAAGGTATAGAAGAGGCTAGCAAATGTACAGCACCGTGGGTGCGAAAGAGACGTCAGTTCCTATCCACGAGTGGCTTTTTCAGCGAAGCCGGCGCCGGTAACCGCGACTTCTTGTGTGAAACTGAACGATCGGCGTTCTCTTTGCCCTGCTTCTCTTGCTGTTTCTGAAAACAAATTATTAGGTAAGCAACTTCCGGGTAATTTGTTTTGTCTTTTTTTACTACACATTGGAAAGAAAGAAAAGTCATGTCAGTAGGCTTAATGTTCAAATTAGATAAATTTAAGGCTTAATATAATAGGCTTGCGTTGTAATTTTAAATGGACGTGTTCCCGACACAATTTTTGTGTTAGATTGTGCATCAAGTTTATTGTTTATCTAAGGTAAATATCAATTCATCATCAGCTCATTGAACGTCCCCACCGAGGGGCACGAGCCTACCCGTATAGGGTGATTAGGCCTTAGTCGTCCACGCGGGCCCAGTGCGGGTTGGACGACTTCACGCACAACCTTTGAATCTCTTAACAGACGTGCGCAGGTTTCCTCACGATGTTTTCTTTCACTGTAAGAGCGTTGGATAACGTACATATGTTTTTCGAAAATTCCAAACCACATTGGTATGTGGCAGGATTTGAACCACGGCCCTCCCGGTAGGAGGGCGACAGTCCACACCATTGGGCCACCGACGCTCAAACGTCACTAAAAGTGTACAAAATCAAAAGCACGAGCATACTACTTTGTCACTTTGAAATGTAGCGAGCGACGTAATTTTCAGTGGGCGTGTTGCCGACACATACTTGAATGGGTGTGTTCATGACACACACTTTTTAATAAACGAATAAATAATACGTGGTACGTACCCGGCGCATGTATATATCAGTTTCCGAGGTACACTTGAGCACTGGCGCGGCGAAGGCAACGGCCGAGTCCTCGGACGCACTCGACTCGCTGTCGCTCGCTCGAGTCCATACCGGGCTTGGACATTCCACCACCACGCAATCCTGGATACACACACGGTATAAATAAATAATAAATATCCACTGACATCCACCCAGCGCCATTTAGCCGCAAGTTAAGCGTGAAGCCTGTAGTATGGGTACTAAATAACTGATAAACATACTTATATACTTTTTATTTGTAAATACATACATATTATACATAGAAAACACCCAGACCATTACAAACAGACATGTTCATGCACACAAATGTTTATACTGCCCGGGGATCCAACCCGGGAACCGTTGGTGTAGCAGCCGACGTCTCGACCATTACACCACATGGGCAATCGTTATAGTTGGTATTCATTGAATTATTGAGCCTATAGTGCACTGCGGGGCTCAGGCCTTCCTGCACAGCATAGCTATGGGGAGACTGCCGTAACTCACCATGCGGGCCCAATGACGATTGGTGAGTGTGAACGATTACCATACTAAGGCTCGTATTCTATAACAAGACTCAACGTTGATGTTTACTTAAATTGAGTAAGAAAGGCATGGTGCTGTTTATCGCATATATAACTATCCCTATCTCACCCTACTTAAGCGAAGATCAACGCTCGAGTCTCGTTCTAGAATACGGGCCTTAAGAATGTAGCGGTGACCGACGGCTTAGCGTGCCCTCTGAAGCACGGAATCATCTTTCTTTTCGGTCATACAGCCTGCAATGTCTTAACCAAACTAGGAACAATCGCACAAAGTGATGTTTCCCCGCGGTATTTAAACCCACGACCTCCAGGTCACGCAGCCGAACGCTGTGCCCCCTAGACCACGTTGGCAGTTTATACAATTTTATTTAAAACAAATCTTTTACATTTAATTAAAATTGGAGAAGCTGTTTTTAATATGAAAATAACTATATTTTTCTATTTGCTCTCTCTCTCTCTTTTCAACATATTGCAGTCCACTGCTTGACATAGGTCTCCCCCATTTTGCGCCAGATATTCCGGTATTCCACTTTCCACATCCAGCCTCCACCAGCGACCTTCCACAAGTGGTCGGTCCCTCGGGCCGGAGGGCGTCCTACGCTACGTTTGCCGAGACGCGGTCTCACTCCAGAACTCGTCTGCTCCAACGGCCCGAGGTTCTGCGACATACGTGACCAGCCCACTGCCACTTCAACTTGCCGATCATTTCATTATGCTTATGAATATAATAGGGTACATACGCTGAAATAACAATATTCAAAATCTTGGGACGGGACATTTTTGGCAGGCAGCTAATGTTATAAGGAAAAACAAAGGCTATTTTAATTATAGAAAAAGTTAATTTTTGGAAAATAAACCAATGTTGTACCACGAGGCTCGCAGCTTGTTTAGGTTATGCTACTAATAACGCGGGGGGACAGTTAGTATTAAATAAGAAACTTCTACTTCTAGAAGTATTGTCTGTTTATGTATATACGGATACACAAGACAGAGACACAAGTCTGTATGTATCCATGTTTGCGTGTGTATAAGTTATTGTATATATATGTGCGTGTGTTTACCTGATCGTGGAGTTCCCCCCGGGCCTCGCGGAACCGCGCCAGTATCCTGTGGTGCGGCGAGGTGGCCGCCAGCACTCGCGGGTACGAGTACTCTGTACGTTGGGGGGTCGCGCCTGGTGGACAAACACACATTACATTATAATATACAGGATGCAATCAAGAACATAGATTTTTACTAAATAAGAACCTACTCGTGATTCAAAGTATATATTCCAAATATGAGGGAAATTTATTCATACAAATATAAAATATTTTTAAAACCTCAAATTCATGTAACACACTTTGCGATAGATCGGACGGAGTCTCACTAACAGCAAGTGTGTCAAATTCGGCCCGTTTTAGTATGGAAAATAACAAATGTTAAGACACTTGGCTCGCAGCTGTCAACAGAGCCGATGAACAATACTGAAATGTAATAAAATGGTGTAAAAACAAAAGTGATTGAAAGAGAAAATTCATAAACTACTTTTCGTAGGTAAATGAACTATTCTATTCCATTTTTGTTCTCTAAAATATTAAAATAACTTACCAAATATATCAGAAAATTATTTATCAAAATGACATAGACAGCAGCTGTCACTTTGAGGACTCATTTTATTTATTAGTGACACTGACTGTAATATGGATACTAAACAATGGATAAACGAACTTACTTTTTTTGTAAATACATACATATTATACATAGAAAACACCCCGACCATTACAAACAGACATGTTCATGCACACAAATGTTTATGACTATAATAAATAAATACAAGTAAATAACTATCCACTGACATTCACACAGCGCCATCTAGCCCCAAGTTAAGCGTGAAGCCTGTATTATGGGTGCTAAACAACGGATATATTTATACTTATATACATTTTTTTTGTAAATACATACATATTATACTAGAAAACACCCAAACCATTACCAACAGACATGTTCATGTACATCAAATGTTTTTACTGCCGAGGATCGAACCGGAAACCTTGGTGTTGCAGCCGACGTCTCAACCGCTACACCAAATGGGTCGTCGAATAATAATTATTTTAATTTATAGGTGATTTCATTAGTATATTAGAATTCGATTCATTGTCCTTAAGCTTACCTGTAGGCGAGTACACCTTGTACTCTTGCATAAGGTACTTGGTCTCCAACTCCTGGTGGTCTTCCACCGCTTGCCTCATAGCGGCACCAAACGCTACGGTCTGATGCTGTACTGCTTCCAGAGCAGTCGTCTGCGTGTTCAGGTGTTCCGTGAGATGTGTGACGTACTGGTTCGCCGACGACGACAGAGATTTCAGCTCTTGGATTGTCGACTTGCTGTTCGCCTGATGGATTATATAATAATGAAATAAAATGCCTTTTTATTTTCAAGCAATTTCAAAAAAGAAACGAAAAAATAGTTTAAAAAATTTGTTAGTATTATAGTTTTTTTTTCTTTGTTAGTAAAATATTTAGGTTTTCAACATTACTAGCCCAGTCTAGTGGGCAGTGCGTTCGGCTGCGTGACCTGGAGTTCGTCGTTTCGAATCCCGCGGGGAAACATCACGGAAGTCGTTAACGCCCACCAATCCGCAGTAGGCCCGCGTGGTGGGTAACGGACCAATCTCCCAAAAGCTATCCTGTGCGGGAAGGCCTGTGGCCTGCAGTGGGCCGTTATAGGCCGATGATGATGATGTCCGATGGTATCCGGTATTTGACACCACTGATCATTGAACTTTTTATTATTTGTCAAAAGGAATGTTTCCATATATTTTGTATAAGATTTGTGATATGTGACGTCATTGCTCAACATCATCAATTGACCTAATATATATTAGTTTCAGTGTATTTAAAAATACTATATTGCAAATAAACAAAAGTGATTATTGAAACGACACATAAAAAGGTGCGCTTTTATAAACATATTTTTTTTTATGTTTAGTGTTTTATTGTGCGTGGTGGAAAATACCGAATTGTGAAGGTCATTCGTGGGCAACGGCGAAAATTCATTTCGAAAAGTTAATAATATAAGAATATTAACCTCGACCGCTTCAACGATTCCGTGGAACGCCTTCTCAGTGTGAGCGACCACTCCGCGCAGCAACGCGTCCGTGTTGTTCACAAACTGTTTCGCTGCCTCCTCGTCCGCTTTTACCAAGTTTTCTGTGTCTTGCTGTAAATCACACAAATATATTGAGCAACCTGTTTATTTCGTATATTGTGGGCTTGCCACCATATATTAAATAGTAATACAATAATATTACTTCGCCTTAGAATCAATTTATAAAAGGTTTCTAAGATATTTACATTTTAAATGCGGTGAAAAGGAACGTGGATATGAGACTAGATGTCAAAGGTGAAATGTTTCACCATAAAAAAAACCGGCAACAAGTACGTCATTTCGCATACTTATTAAAAATATCTAACGGTAAAAATTGACCTCATTGGGGGGTACGATAAAAAAAAAGTATTTGAGTTTCAGTTCAATTAAGGGGAACCCCAAAATATATTAAAAAAAAACAAGTTTCTTATCAAAACCTAATAGCGGTTCACATAATACATAATACTTACATAGTTTGAATAGTGTAGTCTTTATAGTTACGGAGAAAAAAGGGTGTGACATATTTTATTCCATTTGGCTACGGAACCCTAAAAAAGAGCGTACACACATTTAAAGGACCGGCAACGCATTTCTGGGACCTGAGGTCTTGCAAATGTTCACGGGCGGCGGTGTCACTTACCATCAGGTGAACCGTATGCTCGTTTGCTCTTAAAAGAAAACTGTAAGCGCTGTTAGTGTTCTGAATAAAATAAAATACCTGCAGTTGTTCGGAGGCCCGTTGCAACGAGCGCAGCAATTCCTCGTGTAGATGCTCCACGACCTGCACCACGTTCTGGCTGAACACCTCCATGTCTATGCTCACAGCACTCGCACCTTAACATTGCAAATATTAATTTCAAATATTTATTGTCGAATAGGATGATGACAACATTAATGGCCGCATAATAATAGAAACGTTGGTAAAAAAATTACTCCGTTAACATTAAAACTCACAGAGATTTCCAATTCTAAAAACACATTAATGGACTTTCCCAAAAACGCTTCATAAAATGCTACCTAGTTATGACGTCACGCATCAGTAATTAGTACGCATGTTTGTGAATTTTGTACTACAAATATATTAAATGTTGTGTTTACTAAAATGGTTTCATAGCAAAAGTTGCTTTAAATTGTATGTGTTATCCTTTTTCCCAACAAATTTTTGATAATTAATGTACTTTAAAAATGGACTTGCCCATCTAACTTTGAAGACTAATAAAATTTATAAAACATGAGTTCTCGAGCTGAGAGTAAGCACATCGTTATATTTAACCCAGATTTGTAATAATATAAAATAGTTCTACGATTTCAGGACCCAGTCATCATGCCTATTATGGGTTGGTATATAATAAGGTCCTATATTTGTTGCACAATACATAATATATTTTAGCCATAATTTACCTCGTGAGGTGTAGATATTAAAGATATAAAACGGTAAATAGATATTAATACTCAAAAAACGTTATTAACAAGTTGTCTTTCATCGTCTTCAGTCTATAACGCCCTACTTCAGGGCGCAGGTCTTCCTGCATAACATAGCTATGGCGAGATTGATTAAGTCTTTACAAGGCGCTTTCGAATTGGTTCAAACCATGACACAAAAAGGACCATATTATACAAAGAAAACACCCAGATCAATACAACCAGACATGTTCATGCACACAAATGTATGTACTGCCCGAGGATCGAACCGGGTCCAAATCAGGACCCTTAGTGTAGTAGCCGTCGTCTCAACCATTACACCAAATGGGTCGTCAAAACGTACGCTTGGGCGGATTATGTATATCTTAACAATGTATGAGCGTCGGTGGCTCAATGGTGTGGACTGTTGCCCTCCTACAGGGAGGGCTGAGGTTCAAATCCCGCCACGTAGTAATGTGTTTTCGAAATTATATGTACGTTGTCCGACGCTCTTACGGTGAAGGAAAACATCGTGAGGAAACCTGCGCACGCCTGCGAAGAGATTCAAAGGTTGTGCGTGAAGTCGTCCAATCCCCACTGGGCCCGCGTGGACGACTAAGGACTATACACACAAGAGGCCCTCGGTGGGGACGTTTAATGAGGTGATGTGATGATGTAATAAGGATTTAAAGCAACAAAAATAAATTTAAATACCTTCATCAAACTCCTTATCAAACTTGCTGATCTCCTTCAGACACTCCTCTTTCCCATTATCACACTCCTCTAAATCTCTCTCCGCAATCTCCATCTCTTCTCTATGCGCCTCCAACTGCATCTGCTGCCATTGCACATGCCTGGCTATTCTGTCCTCCAATTGTTTTCTGTCTTCTTCGATCTCTTGCATCTTCTTGTTCAGTCTGTCTTCTAGAACCTTAGGTAGATAAAGCGTTTATTTATACATATTACCAACACCCACAACATATTTTTTAAAGACAAAGAAGAAACAACATTTCACCCATTGAACGCCAGGGAATCAGAAACAATAGAAAGTCTAGTGTCTGACGCTTTAACGCGTCATTGACGGACAAAGGGTCGACTAACAATAACAAACATTATTTCACATACATAAAATAGTTCAGATGTGTGCGTCGCAGCTATACAAAAAGGCCACAGCTCAGCGATATATGTTTAACAATGACAAACCGCTGATTTTTAGCTACAGCCAGTTACAAATACATCAAACATTTCACAATATTTACGTGATTATATTAATAAAATCAATTTTCGAGATAACAGATTTTTCAAATGATAATTGAATATAAAAAGTGTTGACATAATTATTTAATTATATAATTTAAACTATATCGAAATAAATGCTTGGGATTGTTCTCGTTGCAAACTCATAAATCTCATAATACATGTAGTTTTATTAAAATTTTCTTTTAATAATAAAATAATATAAATAAATATCCACTGACATTTACACAGCGCCATCTAGCCAAGTTAAGCGTGAAGCCTGTATTATGGGTACTAAACAGCGGATAATATATATTATATACATTTTTTTTTGTAAATACATACATATTATACATAGAAAACACCAGGCCATTACAAACAGACATGTTCATGCACACAAATGTTTGTACTGCCCGGGGATCGAACCGGAACCCTTGGTGCTTGCAGCCGACCTCTCAACCGCAACACCAAATGGGTCGTCTTTTAAAAATGCATGAGACAATAAATATATTCTCATACTTATTTAATAAAAAACAAAAATAAAAAAATAACAATAACTAAGTGTATAAGAATAATTGTAGTAAAAGTGGAATTAAATTCTCATTACATTTATTATCTTATTACATGTCAGTTCATTGTTATGTCACCTTTGGAAAACGTTGTCATAGCTAACATGGAGTTGTTTTTTATATTGAATAATCCAAAAGATTACCAGGACATTACAGTTAAAATTCAAGAAGTTCAAACGATGGACAAGCTACAATAAATACCTGCTTCTCGGCGGCCACGTGGCGGGCCAGGCGCTCCTCCAGCAGTCTGCGCTCCTCCTCCATCCATTGGTCGAGACGCGATTGCGTCTCCTGTCTCTCAACTTCGATGTCTGTCATTTGTTTTGATAGGCGTTTCTCTATTTGCGCTTTCTCTGCTTCGATTTCCTGTTGGGGTAGGTAAATAAATGTCATTCTTAGACCCGAATTCTAGACACAGACTCAACGTTGATCTTTACTTTTTAATTGCATATGCTCGTATTTTATTTTGTTTATTTATGATATGTTAAAAATTTGAAAATTACTATTTAATTATAATTAAAATAATTGTACACAATTTTATTGTAATTCAAATAAAATATTGACATATATAAAATAATGTGACATTGAATTATTATCATATTACAGTGTACAATGTTTTTTATGAATGTATATTTTTTTTTATATTTTAGGAACTTAAATGTACTTAATCTAAAAAACTATGATTATTTGTTAAATCACGTACCGATCACGTACATTGCATAACAATGTAACTGAAGGTTGAATGAATAATGAAGAATAAATTGAGTAGAAAGGAATAGCGCTATATACGAAAAGTAACGGCGTACCTTTCTAAGTCTATTTAAGTAAAGATAGTGGTGGTTTCATTTGACATTCAGAAGCGGTCTTTAACCCTGTAATGTACACTGTCGGATATAGCCGACAGAAACATAGATTTTTTTATTATGTATTATATCCCGGCGGTTAAACATTTAGATTAACTTAAAAATGTAGTATTACTCCATACAAATTTCCCCCCTTTTTAGTGAAATTGGGTTCGAAAGAGATAAAATGTAGCCCATATCACTCTCCTCTGTTAAAAACCACGTTGTTTATTATTATGTCATTTCATAAGTGAACCGGACGGTCATTGTTAACCTGGTGGTAAGTGATATGCCTGACCATGACAGATGCAGTGTTGAAGAAAATTTAAATGGTAGTAATTATTTTCCGTCAACAGCGGTGTTGCCAGAACACTGGTTGCTGCGCCCAACAACCGAGACATGCTAGATGTTTTATACCAGTAATTTTACTAGCTACAGTACCCTCATCCCGAAACACAGAAGTGCAAAACTCGTATTTCACGGAACGACTCAGTACCGAGTCTGCCACCAAGTAATCCGCGACAGTAAGTCGACCCGATCTACAGTTAAAAACAAACAAACAGATTTATTAGTTGGTAGACTGGATTCTGAGTCGTCCGTCAAAGTGCACTTTTGTGTTTCGGGATGAGGGCACTGTAGCTAGTGAAATTACCGGGTATAAGAGACCTACATTTGTCTTCTCGGTGTCGGAGCAGTGGCGGCATTGATGGAAAATAATAACTGTTCATCAGTTGTTGGTCACCTTCAATGCCGCCCTGTCACGGTCAGGCGTATCACTTACCATCAGGTGAGCGTCCTGACCGTCCCGTTCACATCGTTACATAAAACAAACTAGAGACAGACTTTGTAGTGTATATGTAATGTGGGTATACGCACATAAGATATTTATGTTCTACCTGTTTGTGTCTTACTTTAACTTATAATGTAATATGTAATGTCAGTCTAAAAATAAACTGTTGCACAGACGCTCGCGTATTATTTCAAACTCAATATACTACGCACTCAATGACTTATGTATATAATAGCATGGATACGTACAGCAATAGAGGCGTTAATATCTGCAGCCCGTTTGTCAGCCAGTTGTCGTCGAACCCGCTGTTGTTTTCTTACTATTTCGTCTCGTTTCGCGGCCGCGGCCCGGGCCATAGTGATGTGGGACGCTTGCGACGACCGTAATGATGCCACACGAGCCACCGCACCCGCGTACTGGGGATTCATCATGATCAGCTTATTATACCTCCCCACCGAGGGGCACGAGCCTACCAGTATAGTGATAGGCCTTAGTCGTCCACGCGGGCCCAGTGCGGGTTGGACGACTTCACGCACAACCTTTGAATCTCTTCGCAGGCGTGCGCAGGTTTTCTCACGATGTTTTCCTTCACCGTAAAAGTGTCAGATAAATTTCAATAGTATATAATTTCGAAAAGACAAGGTGGGATTTGAACCTGCATCCTCTAAATCGGAAAGCAACAGTCCACGCCCATGAACCACCGACGCTCTTCTTCCTCCCCCGAATAAATAAATTAATAAACATCCACTGACATTCACACACCGCCATCTAGCCCCAAGTTAAGCGTGAAGCCTGTATTATGGGTACTAAACAACGGATAACATACTTATCTATATATATTTAGTAAACACATACATATTATACATAGAAAACACCCAGACCATTACAAACAGACATGTTCATGCACAATGTTTGTACTGCCCGAGGAACCCAGAACCCTTGGTGTAGCAGCCGACGTCTCAACCATTACACCAAATGGGTCGACAATACACACAGATATAAATATATACATTAGCCGACTTACCCACTGTCGTACAAACTTATCGACGTCCCCCTTGAGGTCCAGCGAGTGTGCGTGTTGCATGCACCTCGTCACCGCCTCGGCTAAAGCCTCCAGCGCGGTTCTGGTGTTTTCGCTGTGTGACGTCACCGCCGCTGTGACCAGCGACCGCTGGCTCGACGACCCTTCCTCTATGCTCGCTTGCGTTGATGACGTCGCTCGCTTTATCTGGATTTGTTAATGTAAAAAATGTTCAAATATCCAGAGACTTTAAATTTCAACACAAATGTGCTGTGTGAAATTTTCATTTTAATTTAAGCGGCTATTAGACCTTGTTTCAGCAATGCTTATGGGTACTGAACAACGGATAAACATCATCATCATCAGCTCATTAAACGTCCCCACCGAGGGGCACGAGCCTACCCGTATAGGGTGATTAGGCCTTAGTCATCCACGCGGGCCCAGTGCGGATTGGACGACTTCACATACAACCTTTGGATCTCTTCGCAGGCGTGCATGAAGGTTTCCTCACGATGTTTTCCTTCACCGTAAGAGCGTCGGATAACGTACATATATTTTTCGAAAATGCGAAAACACATTGGTACGTGGCGGGATTTGAACCTCAGCCCTCCTGGTACGAGGGCGACAGTCCATACCATACAAAACACACATACTTATATATCCATAGATATAACTTTAATACTAGGAACAAAAACAAACTTGCTGTCCCAAATCTTAGACTAAGTAAAGTAGGAAAAATCATTTGTTGGAAGAGGCATAACATTCTTTAATAAAATACCACAAAATCTTGCCGAATTGCCTTTTCACCAGTTTAAATTAAAGATTAAAAAAACCCTCATGAAAAAAGGTTACTATACAATATTAATATTTATCGGATAAAGATGTGTGGTTTTGCACTTAGTGTTCCAGTTACAAAATCTTTGTAATAAATTATTGTAAAGCCATGTGTAGGTAAATGAAAAAACTGTAACCACTGATATAAAAAAAATAAAAGAGTAACTCGAGTTTCTTGCCGGCTCTTCTCGAAGGTCCTACTTATTCCGAACCGGTGGTAGAGTCACAAAAAATATGATAATAATAACAATTAACGATTCAAAAGTATCTGTAACAGATTTATTTGAATAAAGATTTTTTTCTTTCTTTCTTTCTTTCATTATAATAGAAACGTTTTCTTTTAAATAACACAATCGGCCTGAAAGCAGTTTTGACGTCACAAAAAATACCACACTATAAATGGGCGTTTTGAAATTGCTCCAATATGATAGTAATATTATTGTTTTTTGAAGATAAACGTTGATAATTTTGGTTTGTAAAAAAATATTAAAATCGTATATATTCCCTAAAGAAGTTCTATTATCAAAATCGCTAGTTCCGAAGAATAATTTAAGTATTATATCAATCTCACCTCATTTGTTGCTTCCATAAGTTTGTGCACAACTTCACCAACTTTCTCCATGTTTTGCTCCTGAACACTCATACTGCCTGTTGTGAATTTGTCTGTAAGAAAATATACACTATTACTGACGCAATCAATAATCGTATAACATCTCTCTGGCGAGCACAGGCCTTTCTAGTCAGCATGGCTATTGGTCGCGTTGCCATATTTAACTTAGGAATCCATATCGACTCGATAAGAAGAAGTAAGATCAGATAAAAAATCTTTATTGCACATAAGAAAATAAAGCATACAACACAACAAGAAACAACAAAAAAATCGAGTACAATGTAGACGGCCTTATTGTTAGCAATTTCTTCCAGGCACCTTTGGGTGAAAGAAAAAAGGTTACATGTAAGAGGGCTAGTGCGAAAATTTAATCTTATGAATAGTTATAATATAATAGTACGTAAACTAGGTACACATTACTACATACATAATTATAAAATAAACTAATAAATATAAATATTACATAAACCGTTGCCTGTGGGACGGCAGAATAGAATACATGTGTCCCACCCTACTCTTCCCGAGGGTGTCGTAGGAGCCGACTAAGGGATCTTATACCGGATGGTGGGCAGCAGCGCCATCCTGCGTACTGGTTCACACTGCGGTCACCAACCCGCTTGCCCAGCGTGGTGACTACGGGCATTTACCCCTCAATGAGAAGCGCCACAAAGAATCGGCCCCCAGTTCCCGGCAGCCCCACTATTCCCGACCACGGCAGCGGTCGCGGTCACGGTGGGGCGGGGGGTGCGAAGAATCCCCGGGCGTACAATGGGCGTACGATGCGGCTGGACCATCACCTCTCCGAATTAGAAGAAGAGCTAAGTCGTATTAACTGGAGCATACTGGGGTTATCTGAAGTCCGAAGAGAGGGAGAGGACACGATGACCCTGGACTCTGGACACTTGCTCTACTTCCGAGAAGGTGATAGGGTTTCCCAGGTGGTGTTGGTTTTCTGTTCACAAGTCCCTTGTCAGCAACGTTGTGGAAATCAGTAGTGTGTCGAACCGGGTAGCATACCTTGTACTTAAACTCACCGACAGGTACTCCCTGAAGGTGGTACAGGTATATGCGCCGACCTCGTCACACTCTGACGAAGAGGTTGAAGCCATGTATGAGGATATCTCCAGAGCCATACATGGCACAACTTCGACCTTCTACAATGTTGTTATGGGGGACTTCAACGCTAAAGTGGGAGTACAAGAACGCGGCGAATCGAAAATCGGACTTCATGGATTGGGGCGCAGGAATCACAGGGGGCAGATGCTGGTCAACTTCCTCGAAATGGAGGGGCTCTTCTTGATGAATTCTTTCTTTAAGAAGAAGCCTCAGAGAAGATGGACCTGGCAGAGCCCGAACACTGTGACAAGGAACGAGATAGATTTTATTATGGCGGATAAGCGACATATATTTAAAGATGTCTCAGTGGTCAACAGGTTTAAAACCGGTAGTGATCACCGACTTGTCCGAGGCACTTTAAATATGTTTTCAGACCGAAAGGTCTCGCTTAATAAAATCTACTCTCAGACCTACGCCGCTCCAAATACACTATGGGTCCGAACAGTTCCAATTGGAACTTCAAAATCGATTCGACTTGCTGGAAACCACTGGCGACGTGGACGAGATAACCGACAACGTGGTGAAGACGGTGTGTAAACTGGGTCGCAGGCATTTCCCGCCGATGAAACGAGCGAAGTCGTCCAAACTTTCTCCCGAAACCCTGGATTTGATGAGGCTGAGACGCGAGATGCCATCTGCTGCTGTTGCTTCGCCGGAATATCAGGCTCTCTCCAAGCGGATACGAAAACTCGTTCGCAGGGACCTCCGCTGTTTCAATACAAGGTTCATTAAGGACCTTATTGAACGCAACAGGGGCCCAAAGTTTTCCAAAAACCACTTGGGAGGAGCCATCTGGTTAAGCTTAAGACAGCAGATGGGCAATTGCTCGACTCGCCCACAGATCCTGGAAGAGGTTGAGAAATTCTATGGACGACTGTATTCATCGAGCGCTCATCAGCCACAGACCGAGGACACCGAAGATCCACGTGCCCCACTAAGGCGCCATTATACGCAGATATCCCGGATATTGACGTTAGCGAGATTAGTGCAGCACTGGAGCAACTTAGAATGGGAGGCCCCGGGGATGACGGTATTACGACAGAGCTCCTAAAAGCCGGTGGACAGCCCGTCCTTAGGGCATTAGTTGAGCTCTTTAATGCCGTCATCCACCAGGAACTACACCGAGGCGTGGTCCAGAAGCGTCGTCGTCTTATTCTTCAAGAAGGGTGACAAAACTCTCTTGAAGAATTATAGACCGATAGCGCTTCTGAGCCACGTCTATAAGTTGTTTTCCAGAGTTGTAGCGAACCGTCTCGCCATAAGACTTGACGAATTCCAACCACCGGAGCAGGCTGGGTTTCGAAAAGGCTACAGCACCGTGGACCACATCCATACTGTTCGGCAGCTTATACAGAAGACCGAAGAGTATAACCAGCCGCTGTGTATGGCATTTGTGGACTACGAGAAAGCCTTCGACTCCATCGAAACCTGGGCTGTTCTGGAGGCTCTGCAGCGATGCGGTATCGACTGGCGATATATCGAGGTGATGAAGTGTCTCTCCAACGCAGCGACGATGACCGTTCAGATCCAAGACCAGCGGACAAGACCCATCCAATTGCGTCGTGGTGTGAGACAGGGGGATGTTATATCCCGAAACTGTTACAAACGCATTGGAGGATGTCTTCAAGACCCTGGACTGGTCTGAACGAGGCGTCAACGTCAATGGAGAGTATATTTCTCATCTGCGCTTTGCTGACGATATCGTCATCGTGCAGAGTCATCGGAAGAGCTTGCGAGATGTTGAATAGCCTAAATGAATCTCCCGACGAGTTGGGCTTGGCATGAATTTGGACAAGACGAAAGTCATGTTCAATGTGTCATGCCACAACCGATATGCGTCGATGGCATCCTCTCGAGTTGTGCAAGAATCGTTTACTTGGGCCAAACCATCCAACTTGGCCGGCAATTCGAGAGGGAAGCTAGTAGGAGGATTCAGTTGGGCTGGGCGGCATTCGGCAAGTTACGTCAGTCTTCACGTCGACGATTCCGCAATGCTTAAAGACAAAGTCTTTGAGCAATGCGTCCTACCCGTACTACATACGCAGCTGAGACATGGACACTGACTGCGGGATTGGTTCACAAGTTCAAAGTCACTCAACGCGCAATGGAGCGAGCTATGCTCGGGTCTCTCTTAGGGATAAGATCAGAAATGATTTAATCCGTAAGAGAACTAAAGTTACCGACATAGCCCGCCGGATCAGCAAGTTGAAGTGGCAGTGGGCTGGTCACGTATGTCGCAGAACCGATGGCCGTTGGAGCAGACGAGTTCTGGAGTGGAGACCGCGTCTCGGCAAGCGTAGCGTAGGACGCCCTCCGGCCCGATGGACCGACGACTTGCGAAAGGTCGCTGGTGGAGGCTGGATGAGAAAGCGGAGGACCGGGATATCTGGCGCGAAATGGGGGAGACCTATGTCCAGCAGTGGACTGCGATAGGTTGAATAGGATACATAACCCAATGGAAGATAAGTACAGTATTGATTACCCAAGTTGGAGTGCAAGTTGTTGAGTGCTTGCAGCAAAGCGTCCGTGTACCGCGCTGTAGCTGAAGATAAGTTGTCTCGCTGGCGTGACGACTCCGCACGGAACGCTTGAGTCAGCTCCAAGTTAGTAGACTCCACATTACTGAAAATACGATAATTTTGATGGTGACTCGCTTCACTCCAAGTTAGTAGATTTCATTGTGATGTAAATACCATAATTGTGACGGTGACTCGCTCTAAGGAAAATCGCAAAAAATATTGTTCACAAGACTCTTAGCGATCTACGACACTTTATTTTAGATTGTGTATGTAACTAAGTTTGTAGAATTCTTATTATTACACAACATGATTTCAACACAGAATGTCACTTTCACAAAATGTCATACCAAAAAAAACGGTAATTTTTGCGAATTGTCAAACAACAATAAAGAAAATATTATACACTGCTGTTACTTTAGGTTTGCCTTATTATAATTAGATAGAACATAATTTAGTCGATGATATTTTGCGGAGATCATGCCCTGGGAAAAATAATTTCTGAAGAAATAACAATTTGCGAAAGTGAACCTTTGCGAAAATGGCGCCTTATTTAGGCTAAGATCACTTACTACAAGGTTTACTACGATTCCCGTGGATTACCTCCGCCTCAGTACAGTATGTCATAGCGCTTGCGCGTGTTCTCCCATTGTACCAGTTGCAGATATTATATATATTATAGCACCGTAGCGGCTTGTTGTCTTCTCGCTTGGACTTAACCCAAACTATGTGCTACGACTACGAGCATACATTGGTTCAATCTACAATCTACTTAACCCAGACTATGTGCTACGAGCCACGACTACGAGCGTACATTGGTTCAATCTACAATCTACTTAACCCAGACTATGTGCTACGAGACACGACTACGAGCGTACATTGGTTCAATCTACAATCTACTTAACCCAGACTATGTGTTACGAGACACGACTACGAGAGTACATTGGTTCAATACAATCTACTTAACCCAGACTATGTGCTACGAGCCACGACTACGAGCGTACATTGGTTCAATCTACAATCTATTTAACCCAGACTATGTGTTACGAGACACGACTACGAGCGTACATTGGTACAATCTACTTAACCCAGACTATGTGCTACGAGCCACGACTACGAGCCTACATTGGTTCAATCTACAATCTGCTTAACCAGACTATGTGATCGAGCCACGACTACGAGCATACATTGGTTCAATCTACAATCTACTTAACCCAGACTATGTGCTACGAGCCACGACTACGAGCGTACATTGGTACAATCTACTTTACCATGTACTACGAGATCTACTAGGATTCCCGTGGTTTATGCTAGGTTCACGTACTAGGTGGTGTACTCCGAGCGTGTGGTTTACCTGCGCCTCAGTACCGCGCGTGTGAGAGCTTGCGCGTGTCCGGCGGCCGCGTCGGCCGCGGCCAGCACGGCGGCGGCCTGCTCCCGCAGCGCGTGCTCCGTGTTCGCCTGCACCGACACTAGGTGCTGTTGCTCGGTACACGAGCGACGGGTGGCCGCCAACACCTGCTCCGATACAACACGCAATCATATATTTATTTATTCAATACATACGCTATCATTACAGGATTTAGGCCTAATGCATTAATATGCTAAATAATATATACCAATTTATCATTACTAGCTTATTTATTTCATAGGAGGACCAACAGCAACGAAACACAAAAATATACATATATAACAATAGGAAGACAATTAAAGGTCCTTACAAATAAAAATTGTAAAGAAAAAACATCCGAATGCGGATTAAAAATTAAAATAATAAAATACAACAGATGAGTCAACACAAATCCAACGCAAGAAATTACTTAAATTTAGGTACTTACTAAAATACCTACTCATAGTATTCCTCGCCGTTAACGAACGTTACAATAAACACATTTAAAAAAGTAGGTATTAGAATGAGAAACAAATATAATTATTTTTGTTACATTAATGAATAAGATCACAAATGTTTTTCAATTATATAAAAACTTTGTTTTACAAAAACCCTATGCGTTGTACATGACAAACAGACATGTTCATG
Organism: Leucinodes orbonalis; assembly: GCA_019425675.1. Lineage (NCBI taxonomy): Eukaryota > Metazoa > Arthropoda > Insecta > Lepidoptera > Crambidae > Leucinodes > Leucinodes orbonalis. Next base: position 50,251 of record PQWD01004358.1, read on the forward strand.
CAGCGGAGCCCTCGGAGGGGACGTGCTGATTATAACGCCATATGGCGCCAGACAAAATTGATTTCTATGTGTCTGGATTACAGGCGTTCAATGGGTTATTAACTAGCTGGTGCACGTGACTTCGATTGTGCAGGATCAGTATTTAAAGTAGCTCATATTATATTACTTTAATAGATAAACATTTCCTTTGTCAATTGTATAAATGTAGCTCAAACGGTTTTGGCATCGTACGCCAATAGCTCGCAAATGGTTGATTTTTCCTTTTTGAGACTTAATTTTGGACGGACTTGGTGATTGTGCACCTAGTTGATTGTTAATCTAAGAGAATACGTATTATAATACAATATTCATTACAAGTATTTCATGGAAAACAAAAATACTTTTTACATCAATCGAATTAAATTAATATCTTAGGAGATATCGCAGTTTTGACACACCTATATGAACGGATGAGCGGGTCAAAGTTAGCGTTAGCACAGAGTTACTATATTAATTAATAATAATAAAATTTAAACACTAAAACCTGATACTGAATGTAACAAATACTTTACCGAAAACCGCATCGAAATTGCTTCAGCCAAACGCGAAATAATCGCGGACAAACATACATACTAACAGGTCAAACTGAGACCCTCCTTTTTTGAAGTCGGTTAAAAATACACTCACATTAGCAGTATCAGCTAGTTTAGCCTTCGTATCGTCCAACTTCGCCCTGGTGTCGGCCAAATCCGAGTGAGTCCGGTCCAGCGCTCGTCCCAAATCGGCAAAAACTGTCTCCATACGATCCCGTTCCTCCTCTAGCGATCGCTTCTTTAGCAGCAACTCCTGGATCTCTTTACGTTGCTCTTCCTCTTTGAGCGTCATCTCGGCGAAGGTATCGCTGGCAAGGTACACGCCTGTGGAGAGTCGGTTTATACAGTTTAGGTTAAAACTCGAACGGTATCTAATGCAGTTAATCGACGTCTCATTTGGTGTAGCGGTCGAGACGTCGGCTGTAATGCTAAGGGTTCCGGGTTCTATCCCCGGGCAGTACAAACATTTGTGTGCATGAACATGTCTGTTTGTATTGGTCTGGGTGTTTTCTATGCATAATATGTATGTATTTGCAAAAAATATATATTATATAAGTATGTTTATCCATTGTTTAGTACCAATACTACAGGCTTTGCGCTTAACTTGGGGCTAGATGGCGCTGGGTGAATGTCAGTGGATATTTAATATTATTATTGGGACAACCAATAAAACTCAACTGTAACAGTTGTACTGAAAGTGATGGATTTTGCCATAGTTTCTGTAAGCAAGGCAAGGCAACACAAATGTTTGTACTGCCCGGAACCCTTGGTGTAGTAACCGACGTCTCGACCATTACACCACGTGGGTCGTTTAATTAATAATATTATCATCATCAGCTCATTAAACGTCCCCACCGACTATCCGTATAGTAATAGGCCTTAGACGGCCACGCGGGCCCAGTGCGGGTTGGGCGACTTCTCGCACAACGATATATTCCTTCATCGTAAGAGCGTCAGATAACGTACATATAATTTCGAAAATTCGAAACACATTGGTACGTGTCGGGATTTGAACCTCAGCCCTCCATTTCACACCATTGAGCTACCGACGTTGTAATAACATAATACTTTACCGTTTTTATCCCGTGCTGCTTGCAGGTCCCGTTTCAGGCGGTCGATCTCTTCCGCGTATTCCTTCAGGATGGCCTTCTTGGTCATTTTTTGGTTCACCTGCACATTAAAGGTACGTGTTCGTTTAGCCTCCTTAAATATGTAAATTCTATGTAAGCTCTTAGAAGTTTTGGGCATGTGTGACCCTGTACCTAATTTTGTACAAGTTTTGACATTAATTACAGAGTTAGCTTTTTGTTGGGAATTCGTTATTTTAAGTTTGAATTCATTAATTATATTATTAATAATTAAAATATGTAATTTGCTACCAACAATCGTTCTAGTTCTCAAAACCGGCATTGTAATTTTTTGCTGAATAATATTTTTGTAATTTCACAATTAAATAAATATAATTTATGATTTTATTTTACAAAAAATAAGATTAATGATTCAGATAAACACTGACTTTTATTTTAAATTGGATTACAGATGCTTACAAAATTTGATAAAAATTGGATCAGTACTTCAAGAGTTCATTGCGGTCATAAATTGCGACACGAGAAGTTTGTATATATTACTGCATTTGTTTGATTTAGAAACAATATAAATCTATACATTATCACCAATTTTATAAAATAGCACTTTTCAGTTGTTAGTCTCTTTCCACCGTTCTGTCATGGTCAGGCGTATCACTTACCATCCAGGTGAGCGTCCTGACCATCCCGTTCACTTTGTCATATAAAAAAATTACTAAACACGACTAAAACTATACAAAAATATTTTTTGAAATAAAGTTACAATGGAAAACATGAAAACTCATAGTGTTCAATAATGACTGATCTAGTTTATTAACTGTGTCGCAATCATTAACGACCGTCTCCGTTCTACAGATGTAACAGGTTATTTCTTATACAGTAAACACAAATATTTGTAACTAGCTTTTGCCCGCGGCTTCGCTCGCGTTTAATTCGGAATAACACGGTACTTTCATTTATCACTATACATAGGATTTCCCCTCCCTCCAACTTTAAAGGTTTCGGGGTCAATTTCAAATTTTTTTTAGCAAAAATATGTTATAGTGTGCTAACCTTAAAAGATAGACATATGTTGTCGCGGACTTTTTTGTAGACCTTTAAAAGGAGAACAATACTCTCATACATGACTTTTGTGTAACTTTAACCGTTTACGCAGCGTACGCAACGGAAGCTCCAAGTATGAAAAAATACCCCCGATTTTGAAACATTCTTCATTGTTGCTCCGCTTCTATTACTCGTAGCGTGATGATATATAGCCTATAGCCTTCCTCGATAAATAAGCTATCTAACACTGAAAGAATTTTTCAAATCTAACCAGTAGTTCCTGAGATTAGCGCGTTCAAACAAACAAACTCTTCAGCTTTATATATTAGTATAGATTACATTATGGATGTAGATTGTTACCTCCGGCTTGTTCTGTATATTCTTAGCCCGGTGCGCATACTCGAGCGTGCTCATTGTCTCCTCGAGGTCTTTATGTCCCGGCGAGATGGTCGCGATGATGGACGTCTTCGTTCGCCCGCCCAAGGACTCTTGCAGGATACGCGTCAGCTTCGACTCCCTAACACATAGCGATATCAATCGTATCATCATCACCAGCTCAATAAACGTCCCCACCGAGGATGACTCAGGCCTAAAACACCCTATACGGGGCGGGAGCCTACCCGTATAGGGTGATGAAGCCTTAGTCGTCCACGCGGGCCCAGTGCGGGTTGGACGACTTCACGCACAACCTTTGAATCTCTTCGCAGGCGTGCGCAGGTTCCCTCACGATGTTATTTCTTTTTACCGTAAGAGCGTCGGATAAACGTACATATAATTTAGAAAATTCGAAATCACTTTAGTACGTGGCGAGATTTGAACCTGCACCCTCCCGGTGTGAAGGCGACAGTTCACACCAATGGGCAACAGACGTTCATTGTAATGATTTTATTTAATTTTTTTATTAGATAATAAAGAGATAAAGAGAGGACTAGATAATAAAGAGAGATTGAAAGATAAAGAGAAAATTAGATAATAAAGGGAGAAAATGAAAAGTTTAGGTCCTTACAGGAACACTTATGAATTTCAAATGAAGCTACCATTGCAGAGAGATTGAGAGATAAAGAGAGAATTAGATAATAAAGAGAGAGATTGAGATATAAAGATATTATTTAGTAATAGTGATTTAGTAAAAATGACTTAATGGAGTTTAAATAAAGATATTACAATTACCTGTATGGTATATGGGGGGTGGCGTTCAACCAAAGCAGTGATGACCCGGCCGAGAGTGAGTAACGACTGGTTGATGTTAACGCACTCGCGGGCCCTTTCCCTCCTCGCTGGGTTATCCGAACCGGCCTTACTGATGTTCTCCGACCCGGCCAGATCGACCAGGTTCAGTTTGCCGATCTTCACTAGCTCTTCACCTTCAGGGCTGTTCTCCTTCATGTGCACTACTATGGTGAAGACCGTGTGCGAGCGGCTGGTGGGGGTTAAGTGTTATTGTATTAGAAACCGGGCAAACATACAAACATTCAATATTTTAAAAAAAAGTAAAGACATCTGTCATTGTATTTTTTATATTTTGTTGTTTAATGTATTTTAAATATTTCCGACTTTTGAATTATGATGCTATAAACAACTTCAATAATGAAATACATACAACATTCAATTTGAAAAAGTTTTATTCATATAAATCTTTAGAAACCTTTTTGATTTTTAAATCATCATGTAAAAAAATAAGTTCAATCAAAAGAAAACTTAAACACTCAAAGTAGAAAAAATTGTCGGCAATTTTGTACTCGAACCTTTGTAATTTTTAATATTGTAATTTTTTCCTGTGATAAAAGCAATATCTTTAATTAAATACTTTAAGTTTTCGAATGCTTTCGATTGAAGGAATTGGAAGTAAGTGGCGAGTAAACATCTTGCAGCTCAAAATGCTGAATAAGATTGTTACTCAAATATTTCACAGGACAATACGTTATGTACCCTCTATTATTTTACCAGCCTGCACTTGTGCTTATAAACTGATACAAAAAAATATCAGTCTTATATTTTACGATTTGTATGGCACCCGGAAATTTGCGAGCTAGTTTGTCTTTGAAGGGTATGGTAGGAATTATTATATCCTTTTCAACCTATCGCAGTCCACCGCTGGACATAGGTCTCCCCCATTTTGCGCCAGATATCCCGGTCCTCCGCTTTTCTCATCTAGCCTCCATCAGCGACCTATTAATTATTATATATTATTTTTTTCCAGATGGACATTGCGCAGATGGCCCTCACAGCTTTACTGGGTAAGTGACAAGCATAGATGGCTGTTACCTATATAATAATAACATTAAACACTACAAATTACGAAGAATTGCGCTAACTACTTGTGGTGTATCAAAATAAAGAGCGACTGCGTGATTATGGAAATCTAATGTCTCTTCTTCACTGAAATTAATATAAGTATTAGAATAATGCTATTATATAAAATGTCACTAATGAAACTTCAATATCATTTAATAGGTCTAACATTTTGTGTTACATATTTACAAGTACAACAAACAAACTATAATAACATTTATCAACAATTTGTTGATGCTTCCTCAGCATAATTTGCAGTAACCAATCAATACTTGCGAAATTACATGTTTAATAATGATTTACTATTAATTATAAATTACAATATTATTAATGAGGAAACAAAAACAAAGCTTGAATTATCATTGTGACTTACGATGATAACAGTATTGATTTTCCGTTTGGATGGTTGCTGCAAATTATTATAGTTTTTTTTATAAAAAGCTTCAGAGTTAAAAAAAGCCATAGGTCTATTAACCCATTGAACGCCGGGAATCCAGACACAATAGAATATCTATTGTGTCTGGCGCCTAAAGGCGTCCTTGGCGGTTAAATAATGATTTAGGACAGCTGACATAAACAAATCAATTAAAATAGCCCCTAAATTGCCAAAGGGAACATGAATTCTACATTTTAATCTTTATAGCCTCGGCATAGAGGTGAATCAATAAAGTAGTAAAGAAAAGAAAGCTGAGTATTTGACATACCTTGACTGCGCGTTCATAAGGGTGGAAGCGACTCTCTTTCTTTCTTGCCCTTGTGCCATTATTTTGTATACTTCATTCTTGTTATATACCTGTAAGTGGTCATAATGAAAAAATACTTCAACTTATACATTTTAAATATTTATTTCATTAAATTATTATTTTGAATACAAGAAGTCTATATATACAAAATAAAACACATGAAATTTTCTTTCGTCTTTAATGATGTGGATGACGCGAGCATGCTCCATTCAACAGCTCCTTGTTGCTTGCTATACAAACAACAAATACGGGTGTGATTCGTCTACATTCGATTCGTCTCAGTGTTATTTGTTGGGTGTGATTTAAGTGGGTGTCATTTATTTCTTCTCTTCAGTGTTATTTATTTGGATGGAATAAATCCGATTTTGTCTAGACTAGACTATTCAACCTAATGCAGTCCACTGCTGGACATAGGTCTCCCCCATTTTGCGCCAGATATCCCGGTCCTCCGCTTTTCTCATCCAGCTTCCCCAGCGACCTTCCGCAAGTCGTCGGTCCATCGGGCCGGAGGGCGTCCTACGCTACGCTTGCCGAGACGCGGTCTCCACGTATGTCGCGGTACTGCGACATACGTCACCAGCCCACTGCCACTTCAACTTGCTTGTTTTTGTGCTTGATTTGTCTAGGTATGATTAATTTTAGTGAGGCGAATTTAGCTGTGATTCATTTTAGTGAGGCGAGTATATTTGTAATTCATTTTGATAGATACATTTAGTTGCGAATCATTTTGGTGATATACATTAAAATTTCATTGTGATTCATTAGTGTCACTCATTTTGATTGATATTATTTAATCTGTGATTCATATGCATGTAATTCGTTACTATTTTTGTAATTGTAATTTGTTTGAGTGTGAATTATTTGGATATGATTTATTTAGTTTCTCATTAATTTGGGTTCTTTCTAGTAAAATACTGACCGTAATCTCCTCGAGGCCGTTGACAATATTGGAGCCCTTCCGCGTCACGTCCTCGTAGATCCTCAACTTGGAGTTGTCTTCAGACGAGGAGAGCAAGTCGAACAGCTCCTCGTTGTACAGCTCGAGGTATGACACGCGGACCGTATACTCTGTGTTGGATATGCGGAGTTCATCGAACAGCTGGCTGAGGGCGCGGGGTATGATGCCCGCTAGTGGGTCCTGAGAGAAAACGGGGAAGAAACATTTTTATTAATATTATTAGAATTATATACTGTTGCCTTTCGATCTGGAGGGTGCAGGATCAAATCCAGCCACATATGTCTATTCGATGTTTTCGAAATTATATGTAAGTTTCCGATGCTCTTACGGTGAAAGAAAACATCGTGAGGAAACCTGCCCACGCCTGCAAGACATTCAAAGGTTGTGCGTGAAGTCGGCCAATCCGCACTGGGCCCGCGAGGACGACTGCGGCCTGTACACCCTATACGGGTAGGCTCGCGCTCCTCGGTGGGGACGTTTAATGAGCTGATGATGATGAAGTGAACATATAATGACTATCTCCATGGTCAGTGATCTGAGTGTTGGATTTATCTAGATAGCTTTACACTATTAGAGAGAGAGAGTATAGTCTTAAAGCATCACATATACATTTTTATTTTCTTGCTTGACGACATGCACACATGTTAAGTGCCCCGGTTACTAAAACCGCTTTAAAAGGGAAAAGTTTTTATTGTATGGCACCTAGAATTTATAACAAGTTACCTAAAACAATAAAAGACGCCAACTTTGAAATATTCAAGAAGAAACTTTTTAATTTCCTAGTCAATAAAGCATATTATAGTGTTACTGAATTTTTAAATGAAAAATTAATTTAATATGATTATTATTATTATTGTCAAAATTGCCTAACCTAACCTAACTTATTATTACATTGACTTATTTTAGATTAATTTAAAAATTATTTAATGTTGACTTTGTATATTATTGTTAAAATTAATTGTTTTTTTATTTGAACTGACATCCTGTTTGACATTGATATTGTATTGTATTCACTCATTTTATGAAATTTTGGATTATTTTAAACCTATCTTGACATATTTATATATTAGTACGCCTTTCAGAGGCAAGACATAGTGATACTATTGTATAATTGTTTCACCTTGAGTGTATGACCTATGTTTAACAAATAAATTGAATTGAATTGAAATGATTCCTACTGGTCAATTTAGCAGCCCACCGGAGGGCAAATAAACGCTGTAGATATTTATTAATGTAAATCTAGATTTTAGAATCTAGATTAAATGACACCACCACACAAAGGGTTAAATGACACCACCACACAAAGGGTTAAATGACACCACCAGAGGGTGTACAAAAGCTGTACATATATTGTACATACGTTCTGCCAATTGGTCTCGTCTCCCGAGTTCTCCCCAACCATGGTGTGCGTCTTGCCGGTGCCGGTCTGTCCATACGCGAACACCGTACAGTTGTAGCCGGCCAGCACCTCCTCGATCAGCGGGCTCACCACATCCTGGTACACCTCCACCTGGGGACACAATATTGTTTAGTAGTCGACCTTCCATTACTTAAGTTTAAAGCTATAATCAAAAGTACCTTTCTGAAAGTGTTAACAACTATTTAGCCGATAACATTATTTGGTCTTAATATGCTCGAATTGTATTCCATGTAAAAATAGTGCAATTAAGATTATTATATAGTATTAAAAAATTTGACATGAGAGCTATGTACTATGTCAAACACATTTTTTAAAAGAGTTATTACACGAGTTTCTTGCCAGAGTCTTCTCGGTTGATAACAACCCTCTGAATTGGTGGTAGATTCATAAAAAACCTTTTTTTGCGATTCAAAAGTGTCATTTAATGTTTTATCGGAATAAAGCATTTTTGAGTTTGAGTAAAATAAAGTCTTTGAGCAATGCAGGACGCACCCGTGCTCACATACGCAGCTGAGACATGGACACTGACTGCGGGTACACAAATTTAAAGATGAAAGACTCAACAGGCAATGGAGTCTCCTTAAAGATAAAATCAGAATTGATGTCATAGCTCGCCGGATCAGCAAGTTGAAGTGGCAGTGGGCTGGTCACATATCGCAGAACCGATGGCCGTTGGAGCAGACGAGTTCTGGAGTGGAGACCGCGTCTCGGCTAGCGTAGCGTAGGAGGCCCGATGGACCGACGACTTGCGAAAGGTCGCTGGTGGAGGCTGGAAAAGTGGAGGATCGGGATATCCGGCACAAAATGGCGGAGACCTATGTCCAGCAGAGGACTGTGATAGGTTGAATCAAATCAAATCACTTTATTTGCATAACGAATGTTAAATCTTATGCAGGTAGTCAGTATACATTAGTCACAATGTCGTAACCGGTCACTAGGCCGTGTGCACATATTTATATTCTAATAATAATAAGTTTAATTCATAAATTTAGGAACACTTTTACATTTTTATACAATTTTCGGTCAACGTAACATAAATAAACAGTTTAAGAAACCTTTAACTCCCGTGCTCGTCAATAAACGGTGTTATGGCAAGGTAATTGGTCCCCATCCCATTCGAAATAAAGGTCATTTTTGCGCGTACTTGACTCGGTTAAGCTAATACAAAAGGCGTTAGGCTAATACAAAAGAACCGGTCAGTCACAGAATTGAGCGATCGATAGTATATACAAAACAGACAATTTAACGTTTTATAAATCTAAGTACTACTTACAAAATAACATTAATGTTATTCTATTAGATTTTTAAACTTATAGGTATCTAATATTACATTAATAAATAATCACAATATTCATTACTAAATGTATATATAAGTTAAATACAAATTAATAGAATGAAAATGTCAAATATATATAAAGAATAGCTTAATAAAACGTTAAAAAAGCTGACCTAAAGAAAACAGAATATATATCACCTGTTTAGCATGGGGCCCGAACGCTCTGTCGAAGGTGAACTTCTTCGTGTGCGACGTCTGTTGCGACTGGCGCACCACCACCTCGCGGTTGTTCACCACCTCGATCACACCCAACGACTTGATGTCGCGCTCGCGCTGGTTCAAAGGTCTGGGGGGGAAAAGAGGGGTTTTTATAGGGGAAGTCGTCGTTTAGATAGATCCTTGAGATATAAAAATTGGCCAGAGCCGGACTCGCCCGTGAAGGTGCAGCAGCAAGTTATATAAAATAAATGATGAAAAATCTAATTTTGAGTTTCAGTTTAATGTATGAGAAACCCCAAAATAATTTTTGTTTTCAAGTTTCTTGTTAAAACCTTATAGCGGTTCACATAATACATATACTCACAAAGTTTGAATAATGTAGTGCTTATAGTTTCGGAGAAACAAGGGTGTGACTTATGGACGGACAGACAGACGGACTTGACGAATCTATAAAGGTTCCGTTTTTTGCCAGTTGGCTATGGAACCCTAAAAAGGAACAAAAAGGTTCCGTTTTAAAGCAAACTGTTACCATACAACACAAAGAAACAGACACAACCTAACTAAATTATAGTCTGAGAAACCATATAAGTAAAGGTTCTTTTTTCGTCGACGAATGGAATTTATAACAAAGTTTGGAATTACAACCAGGGGGGTAAACATAATCTCTTAAAACAGTATTGTTATAATGATATGTCAGCAATTTTGTACCAGAAAAGAAGTTATATTATTATAATACTGTTGTCTTGTGATGTGTATTAGATGGCAGTAAGAGGACTTGTTTTAATATGTAAAATAAATACAACATTGGTAAACACTTTCATTGGTTGTCCTATTGCTGTTAACAGAATGAGAAGTATTAATGAACCCATAAATTCATTGTTTATTAGGTTTTCGATATTATATATATATGTATTATTATCAGTTTCATTTAAAGACAGATTTGGAATTCAGAGTTTAAGCCAAAAAGATATTTGTTAAGATGAAACATTAACCTAAAATATTTAATTTATTAGTTCATTAAAATATTAATTAATTAGGTAATTAATATTTTAATGAACCCATTGATCATCAGGAATTCACACACAATGGAAAATCTAGCACTTGTGTCATTGAAGGACATATTGAAGGGTAGGTTCTATTTATTGACCATTAAAATCAAAATCGTATTTTGATCAGCATTACACATCAAGGGCCACAAGCTAAAGTGGCGTATATGAAAATCACAATTTTTACAGTGTATCTACATAATAAATTTTTATATATATGTATAAATATACACATGCAAATTTTTATAATGGTTAATTAATAAATTAAAAATAAATTTGTTTTTATATTAATGTGACAAAAAATAAATAGATTTTGTATCAATAAATGTAGAAAGTATTGGCCAAATAAAAACTATGTTTTTTTTCTTATACGGTGCTTTGGCTTTAGGCCTGCAACATGTATGAATGTTTGAATAATTTAGTGTAGTAACTCTATTAAAATTGTTTTTTTTTATTTCACAATTTTCAAATCATCATGTGGTCTTTAAGTGAATTGTGATAGGCTCAAAAGTTACGATATTCATTATATTTTTTAAATAATATGTACAAACAGTATTTTTCTTACATTGAAAAAAATAACTTAAACAGTCAAAATCTTTTTTGTTTAGAGCTGTGACTTAGAACAGTTTTAGAGTACTTTGCTGTAACTGGACCAATGAAATTCTATATAAACCAGAGGAAAAACTTATTTGTGAGTGATGCTCTAAACAAGTCATTTAAGAAAACCTGAAGTTGTATTTCTCAAAGTATAAAGTGGTGCACTATTGGAGGCATATTTTTACCAATCCAATAAGCAATATTTTATATCACAATGTAATGTAATGTAATACCTTAAAAGTATCTACAGATACAATCTTCACATATAAATGCTCAATTATTGCAATGAATGAGATATGTATGCCAAGTTTAAGGCATACAGGGAGACAAGAATTCTTTATTTATGGGGCAACTATTAGTCTGTATGAATAATTATTAATAGTATAGGTTTAATTATATGAATATAGTTTATAACATCGACTGGTTTTACCTAACGATTTCAGTAACATCAAATAAAATAACTATGAGGCCGTGGCGTCTATCTCAACTCCAAGATGTAAACAAACCCAATGTAGTCAAAATTAACACATTACTAGCATAGTTAGGGATTTAATGGAAAGGATAATTTATTTTTAATGAAAAAATAGAAAATATGAACGATAAAAAGGCAAGATATACCTTAATCTAACGAACACTTGAATGTTCTGATTTTTGTCCTTCCTGCTTCCTTTTTCCGACGTCATCTCGACACAATACACATACAATATGCCACAAACAACTTATTATCACTAAAATCAATGTAAAACAACGAAAAATACCGAAAATAATCAAATTAAAGTTAGTATTATTGTCAAGCAGTGAATCAACCAGAAATTCGTTGACTGATCGTTGAACTTCAAACAAAATTCAAATTTTGCTTTCTGTCAGTGTTGCTAGTAAATAATATACAAAAGCCACAGACAATGAAAAAATATAGTAAGAATCAAAATATTTTCAAAGTTTGGTAACTGATTAAATTACTTTATATTATTCCCGCGAATTGAAAGCTTATTTTATTTTGTTATTTTCTGTATTGAACTTTACGTGACATCTCTTGATTATTTTAATTATCAAATGCGCAAGCACATCCCCTTAAAAGCAAAAAGTAAACCAAAGTAACCATTTCTGTGGTCGGTAAGATGGTCTATTTTCTGCAACTGCCGGTAGATGGCGCTTTTCGTTATTATTTGTCAGGAGATTAGTCTAAAAGCTGATCATTTATTTTTAGAAGTGAATCCATCGATTTTCAAACATATTTTACTTTGTAATTAAAAACCTTCTCTTGTAATTGGTATTGTACACTACTGGTGTTTTTGTATTGTCATTGCTATAATCCTGTCATTGGTAGGAATTTGAACGACCTCAACGAGCTGCGCCCCCCGATGCATGACAGATAGTATCATCCAAGGTGATTTAATACTCTACATACATTCCTTTTATAACTTAAATTTTTGTGTTCCCCGAACATTACAACCTGGGCGATTTCAAGGCAAGATTGAATAATAAGGCAAGATTTTTAACTATCAATAGGTTATCTATAGATGCATTATTGGTGTGTTTGGTCCGATTGGCAATTCATGTTTATTTAATTAAATAAATTGTTAGATTTTCTTTAATGTCATCCTTCTTTTGTATTATCCATATTAATTATAATAATTGTACACAATTCCTTGTATAATTTTGTTGTAGTATTGTTTAACATCTCTATGCCCTCATTTTTATATACTGAAAATACTAATGGTGATTAAATGATTTTGAATAAGCTGTTTCTTGACTGTTGCAAGAAAATACCGGGGAAGGGGGAGGATATGTTCACTGATGCCCCACCCTGAGCCCAAGACTGGCTACGTTCATGATTCCCATACTACAAGTTTCACGCTTAAATTGGGGCTAGATGGCGCTGTATGAATGTTGGTGGATACTTAGTATTATTATGGTATATATTATTTAATCTGTGGTATTATTTTAGTTATTGCTTTGAACCGGGCCATTCGTAACGAAGCAGGTCTCACCCACGATCCACACTTGTGTTAGGCGGATACCCATAACATTGAAGTCCGTTATGGCTATCCGCTCCCCATAGCTACGAGTATGCTGTGCGGGAAGACCTGTGCCCTGCAGTAGGCCGTTATGCAGATGATGATTGGATTTCCTCTTAGATGCTAACTCCTTTTCTACGCAAGAAACCACATGGTATTTTAGTTGTTAATATAGATACGTTATTTGAATGTAGGTCCGAGTAGTACCTAAGTCATTTAACTACTTTTTATTACTGGCGGCGACCGACTATGTACAATCTTATAATGGGCTCTCCCATTATACAGATATGTGTTTTTGCGCCTCGCACTCATTACACCATTTCCTCCCGCGCTTTCTTGAAGAAAATTAAACAGTCGTCGCATTAATTCTCTCCGTATGCCGCTGTTTTTGCGTCAGTTATGGCCGTCGACGCGGCTTTTTGCCCACCGCCATCCCGACGTCTTCCCAGACTCCCGTCTCACGCAAAAAGCCGCTTGTAGCTCGACCAGAAATGTCAGCAAAAACACCAACCCCGCAATAACAGCGGCGACGATGAAATACTATGAGTTCTTTCGTGTTTTTACAGAGTGGCAAACTTTTTCCGTGCGCCATTTGCATTGGCGGCCATCTTGTAGTTTTTCCGCGCGCGCGCTCCCAAAATTGCGGTCAAGTAAAAAGTAGCTGATGGAATTCTTGTTGGCAAAGGCATTTATGTATAACTAATGATATTTTTTTCCATATTCAGCTGTGCTACCACGAATGTACCTAACTAAATGTGTGTAAATCATTGTGTTTTGAATCAATAATACATTCCTTTAGAGACATTGTAGGAGATCCACTTTTTCTTATTTGTTTTTACTTCTTATTGGAAAAGGAGCCGTCAATGGAATTTTCTAATGATTCCTGTCGCTAGAATTTAAGTTTTTGAAAAGGGTTACAAACATTCAGAAACTTCATGAATAAAATAAAATTTTCGGATTGTTACACGTACCTATCTCTTTATGAATTCTTTTTTCTTGACCAAACGTAAACAATGAAAAAATATTGTTAGTATTACATTACAAACCGATACTCCCACTTGTTTATTTGTATATAAAGACACATAATGGACGGAAAAATGCTCTCCTATGTGCCAAAAAAGGGGAAAAACGGCCTGTCCTTCCCCAAACTGGGTTTCAAGGTTACGGGACGTTCCAGAGGCTGTGGCGCGAACTTGACCTCCTTCTAGGATTGCCACCTTTTTTTGATGTAGAACAGAATTCGATAAATCAGTAAATACTTAAATATTAAATATCCACCAATCCTCACAGCACCAATAAGTCCCCAATAAAGCAGAAAGTTTTGAGACTGGGTACTAAAGAACTGATAAATAACTAATTAGTAAGTATACGTATTTACAAAAATAGGTACCTATATCCTTCTTATTGTGAATAAGTATTCGTAGAACACCTTGATTAATAAAAATAGACATGTCGTGCATATAAATAGTTGCACTTCCAAGGGATCGAACCCAGAACCCTTGGTGTAATAGCGGACATCTCAACCAGTATCCAAATGGAACCAATAAACAAGATGTAGAAGACTATGTAATACATAAAAATGACAACAGACAAACTTTTGTGTGCATGAAATTCACTGTTGGTAATGGTCTGGGTGTTTTCTAACTATAATATGTAGGTATGTGCAAAATGTTTACAAAAACTTATATTATTTATGTTTGTCCGTTGTTTAGTATCCATATTACAGTGACAACTGACAGTTGGCAGCCCTACCTCAGCTCCCTCCGGTGACCGTGACCTCTTAAAGCGACCCATTTCGCCTCCTTATCCTTTGTCAAGGGTGGAGTTGTACGCCATGATGTAAGGTCAGAATAAAATGAGGTCAAATATTTTGCGGTGTGTGTTTCTGTGACCTTAATTTTTTGTTCGTTTTTTTGTTTAATTTTTATTCTTTTTAATTTTTTGCGCTCTGTTTAGTTTTTATGTGACTTATTAGTGATCCGCCACTGGACCCGAAGGAGATGTTCAAGTGTGTTGCCAACCTTAAAAAAACTAATGTGCTGCCAACTTTTAAGAAAATAACAAGTGCATTGCCAACCTTAAAAATATATCAAGTGCGTTACTTTTAAAAGAAGAGGCTGAATGTATAATTGGGGTTTTGGGAACCCTACTTATTAGACGAAACGCAATAAGCACAATGATTCCCGCCGGTTTTTAGTGAGGCCGTGATATTACTTCAGTTGGCCTAGCCCATTAATGCTACAAGCATGGCCAAAACTTTTTTTAATAGGTTACATTAAGTATGTTACGCTGGCGGTCCCGGATACAATCTTAAGATGTCGTAAACATCCACTAATCTGTGTTGGACCCGCATGACAGGACCCCATAGCTATGCTGTTTGGGAAGGCTTGTGTCCTTCAATAGCCTGATGATGAGTTGAGGTTAAATTAAGGTATAGCTCCTAAGGCATTGGAAAATCATAAAGAAACAGCCGGTGAGTTTCTCCTGGCGCCTAGTATCTAAAAAAGCGAATAATTAAACTGGTGCGTGGATGGGTGCGCTCTGCCCAGTCGTCGTGGGAAAACGCTACGCGAGAGGTGCTCTGTGCTGTGAGGCCATGAAACCGGCGTTACTGACGCTTGACCACCGCTTTATATGTTCAAATATACCGAATCAAGACACAATAAAAACTGACAGTCTCCAGGAATTGCCTCTGTAACAAATGACTTCTGATTTCCCACAACAGCACTTTATTTTAATATTTAGGCCTCTGGACCTGAATACAAACCCTTTTAACCTTGTAGTCCAATTTTTTGTTTAAAATTGTAATTAAACCTACAACAATGAAAGTTTTTAATGTATTTTTTTTGTTATTTACTGAAGATTTTTTTTGTTTCACTGAATAAGTATTTACTTAATTACTTACTTCATTTATGCTAATAGTTTCTTATTTGTTTTTCCGAAAGGACTTCACTGTTAAAAGTAGATAGTCTTTATAGATTCGGCAAATACAGATGGCACTTAGCCTTAACATTGGCAGCTTCACTGGGCAAGTATCAAGCGCAGATGGCTCACAGCCTAAAAAAGTTTATGCAACGAATAAGGACGTCTTAGAGTGGCACTCGATCTTCGGCTTAGTGTGTTGTAGAAGGCGATAGAACCTAGTATATGTTTGGAGAGATAGGAGACCAGAAAGAAAGAATTATTTACTTGACACACCCAAAAAAATACATTAAACAGTAATGAAACATTAAAATTTAAAAATGCCAAATAGGATTCCCCTCAGCATTTGTCCTAGCAATAGGGACTAGCAACGCGAAATAGGACTCATCATCATCAGCTCATAAAACGTACCCACCGAGGGGCACGAGCCTACCCGTATAGGGTGATTAGGCCTTAGTCGTCCACGCGGGCCCAGTGCGGGTTGGACTAGTAAGAAAAAACAGGACTAGTAACGCCCATAGGGAATAGCTTTACCGGGCTGCCGCGTGCATAGATGCCTCCCCACACCGCCCACTGCATGGCCTCGGTTTTTCTGTAAATAATATCCAAGTGACGGTTAAGGCAGTGTAGGTTTTTCCTTAACTCGGTGAAAGGTTGTAGTGACGCTGGCTAGCTGGAAATATGTCGATATGATGATGTACTAACGGCTCGCTGTGGGAACCTCGTTTTTTTGCGGAATCCGGGGAAACTCGTATGAAACTGCGCGCACTGGGAAATCTTACAAGATTTTCGAGAGCGTTTTAGCGGAATCGCCGTCGTAGGGGAATTAGGGATTTGATGAAATTGATATCGGTGAGAGTGTGAGCGAGGTGTTGAGTAAGAGTAAACAGCAGAAAACTAGACACTTAAATTATTATTAATTTCTCAGGGACCTTTCGCAAGTCGTCGGTCCATCGGACTGGAGGGCGTCCACTCCAGAAATCGTCTGCTCCAACGGCCCGAGGTTCTGCGACATACGTGACCAGCCACTGCCACTTCAACTTGCTGATCCGGCGGGAGTTACCGTCATAGTAACTTTAATTTTTATACGGATTAAACCAGATTTTGGTCTAGCTAAACTGTTCTAAATTAAAATAAAAACACCGTTATCTAGCATTGACAGCTACCTGGATAATCGAATTAAATCTTTAACCCTATTCCGTGCTCTACATAATAACGGCAAAAACACAAAATTGCCACAATCAAGCATCTCGTGAGGGGCAAATTAAAAATGGTAATCAGCTGCAAAAGCTTAATTCCGCTACGAACCGAAAGCTTTTCGGGGAAGCGATAAAAAGCTCCGTTGCCGGTGTGCCGGCCGCTGCAAAAAACTGTGCCACAGACAAAATGTGGGTTGCCAGAATGTTAAGTAAAATTTTTATTTATACATTTTTACTTTAAGAATAATTTTGTTGACATATGATTCAATTAATCGTGGCAAATAGATAATGCTTCTTAGTAAGGTTCGTATTCTTAAAAAAGAATTGACATCGATTCAATTGAAGTCAATACTTTTAGTTTTTAAATATTCACAACTTAAATATTTAAATAATTTAGTACACCGTCTACGTAGATACGTACTAAGCGTCTTACGCATCCATATTTTGAAGTCTTTACATTTTAAAAGCGATATTCTTTATAGAATACAGTCCTAAAATTCTAACAAGATACGATTCTGATTAGTGTAGGGACTTTAAAAAATTATATTAAGACCAATTAGTATATAATCATAAAACTCGATATATCCAAAAAAATACTTAGTAATTGTATTACTTTACTAAACTTTAAACCAAATTGTATCTATCAAATTTTGTCAGTCCTCTATAGGTTTGTTCCAACATATCTCAGAAACGGCTGGAGTGATTTTGACGGGAATTTACCTGCCAGAAAACTGAGATTCTTTCCTAGTTATGGACCTACAGCTCTCTAATTCTAATAAGACTGCATGCTAATAAGGGTATTACAACTTCAATAAGACCCATTAGTAAACACACGTAAACATGAAAGTTTTGGCTATTCAGTTATTGTGTAAAAATATATGCTATATGTTTCTTTAATTAAAGATCTTAACATATTGTATGTTAATAAACAATAGATTTTGCTTCAATGTCTAAATATTTATTTTCTGTTTCCAATAGTTTATACAAAAACACAAATAAATTTCTCAAGGTGTTACATCACTCATCCACCTGGCAACCGGAGCTCGCAGAAATCACCCCAAATATGGGTTAAATATAATTTTGGACGAATTACGGGTTGTGAAATTGAGTTGGTTGGCCGTAACTCTCGCATGTGAACACTGGATGACCGATTGTTATTTTTTTACTTCGGTGGTTCAGACGTAAATCTGTAACTTAAATCACTGTTACGAAGTGAACAGGACGGTTAGGATGCTCACCTGATGGTAAGTGATACGCCTGACTGAGTGGCATTGAAAGAGACGAACAACTGATAGACAGTTGATGTTAGGTCTCTTATAACCAGTAATTCCACTAGCTATAGTGCCCTCATCCCGAAACACAAAAGTGCATAACACTCCTGTTTCACGGGAAGATATCTGGCACTGCGGTGGTACCTACCTCAGACGACTCATCGAGTCTACTATCTATTTTAAATTTGAGATATATTTCAGCCTTAAAAATATAAACGATGAGTCCAAGGGCATCCTCGATCGGTAATCAAACCTCGGCGTCTACGCTTTCCTATATTATATTGACGAGTAGCAGATGGATAATCACTGCTAGGGATCGGTCCGCATGGGAGAGTTATTAGGGGAGGCATTCGTGCAGCAGTGGACAGGCTGCAATGGTGATGCTGATATTGAAGTTAAGTGCTGAAAATATTGCGCTCAGTGAAATTTAGCTCTAGTCTCTCTCTTCCTCTTCAACCTATCCCAGTCCACTGCTGAGCATAACTCTCCTTTTCCGCCAGGTATCCCGGCCCTTCGCTTTTTTCCTCCACCAGCGACTTTCGCATTTTCGCGTACAAGTTTTATTTATTCATGATGGGCTTACTCTTGAGCACAGACTATCCTAATGGAAGAGACGTGCTCTAAGATGGAGCGAGCATGTCTATTCACTCGTTTTTTGAATGCCACAGGGTTGTATGTGGCCGGAAACACAGACGCAGTTTACTGATAGCAAACATTTCTGTCTCCTATTTGAAGTGCTTTGCCTGATAAACACCACGGTCGATTTCGGAAGTAAAATATAGATTTTTTTTTAATATTAAATAAGCACTAATTCCCTAAGTGTTGAAAATCTTTTGATACTGATGAAAAAATTTTCAAGGGTCATCATTACTAATCATAGGTATTATAATTATGTGTCAAGCACTAAGTGTATACGTAATGTATGTAACTACTGCAAATTAAATATTTTCCGAACTGTAAAACTTCGAAAACTTTCAAAGTTCAGTTCGCACTCCTTGCAGAAAATTTGGTGTCTGTGCCACCGGTCGATAACTATAGAGACGTATTTTAACTCAATAAAAAAGTGGTCCCCACCGACCCCTCAAGTTTTAATTCCACATAACCGCGTCACACACACACTGACAGATTCGTAGCAACGTTTATATTCTTTTTTATGTACGAGGGCAAAGGAAAGCAGCCTACGGAGCCGTGGGGCCACGTGGAGGGGTCGCAGGGTGCTGGGCGGAGCATGCAGCTGCATACGCGGCAGTCGCGGCGCGCGCGTCTTACTGACTACGTCACTGACGCGAGTATTCCCGCGTCTTTATTTCAAATTTCGAACGCGCAAATTTCGATTGTCAATAACCATTTTTTTATCTTTAGCTTTTAGACTTTAGGTCAGTGCGTTGGGAGATGTAAAAAAAAAACTTTTGACAGTTCGAAAGATTTTTGTGAAGTTTTCGGAATTGGCGGGCTCTGGGTTCATGTGTGTGAGCGAGAGGGCAGATATGGAGAGCTCGGGCGAGGAAACGGCACGGAGTGCACCCGCGCCGCACCCCCCCGCAGCCGCGCAGCCCAATGGCTCCAATAAGATCATCGGGCGAAACGTGAATGGAACCAGTAAGTCACGTCATGAAATTTTAATGGTACTTTATAAAGTTTATGGAAAGCCCGTCAATGGAAGGAAAAGTTTGAAATCTTTTAAAACTTCAAAGGCTGTGTTTAGTATAGCAAGACGCGCAATAGACCTGTTTGATGCAGCACTGGTTACTTTAATATCAGCTTCGTTAAGTAACGTCGAGCTGATGAAACTTTCAAACTTTTTCCGCGCTACAAGCGACATGATAACTTAATTTAGAAAATTTTAAGCGTTCAAGTTTAATTAAATTTAACTATATTTCCTATTGAAACTCAAACTTTTGTCGCGCTACAAACTAAAGAGGTAATAAATTTAAAAAAATAGTATTTTTTAATTTTAATCATTAGGGCCTTCGTTCAGCAGTGGACATAATTAGGCTGTAATGATGATGATGATGAAATTTAAAAGATTTTATGCTTCATAAATCATAAAACACTAGTTTAATATACATTTAACTTATCTCAGTATTGTGTGTAGTCCCTTCTAAAAATATTTTTATTGTAACGAAATATGTATTTAGTAGTTAGTTAGTAAGAAGGTATTGAATAGACCATGTTTAAATTAACCCTTTGACCGCGACTGATACCTTAAAACGTTAGAAATAAAAGATTTCAAAAGTCTAGCTTTGTTTGCATTATATTATAAAGGTAGTTTTTGGTACAGATCGCTCTATAACATCCTTAAAATGTATTTTTTACTACTGTTGTTTTGTTAAAGTAATTATTGTATCTACATTACAGATACTTATATAATGTTATGTATTTAGATATGTACTTAAATAAAATCTATATTCAGTTATATTGTAGTAGTAAGTAGGTACGCATTTTACCTAAAAATAATTACCTAGTAAAGTTTCTCAAAAAATCATTCTTATCTATAAAACTTTATTTAAGAATTGCCGAAGAGGATCACAGAAGGTATTAGTACTCGTACAGTAGGTTTTTTAGTATAACAAAGTAATAATATTTATGACTATAAATATTATTACGAAACGATTATTTACGAAATTTTCGTAATTAATCAACCTTTAATATTTTCTCATTGCAATAGTAACAAGGTTTGCAAATCTCAAACTTTAATATTCCTATATTTGGTACGGACATTTTGGACTGAATCACCTGATTGTTGGACAAGGAATATAACTCCGTACTTCAGAGGGTACGTTAAGCTGTCGGTCCCTGCAATTATCTTAGCTTAATCTTACTTATCTCACTTTTCCGCATTGGGTTCGCGCCACAGATTTCCCAATACAGGAGATGGGGCAACCCGCTTTAAAAAGTGCGACAAATGTATGCTCAACGAGCATACACTGGCTATAGTTTACGCTCCGTGAGACGAATGAAGACGCACGAATTTTAGAAGAAATTACCGTTTCTTTTCCAAAATGCCATTCTGTGCAATTGTAACATGCCATCATCGCAGTGAATCAGTAAAATTTACCAAGAAATATAATATCTTTTCACAGGTAAGAATTGAAAAGTAATTGCGACACTGGGACTGCCTATAAACTTGGCGGCTTGTCCAGTCTAATTGTTATTCGGATGTCTGTGGTTCGCGCCGTGGGTTTACGACCTTATCTCTCTGTGCGGTAAGGTCTATTCCTTTATTCTTCTGATCGAGTCGATATGGATTCACAAGTTAAATATGGTAATACGACCAATATTGGGCTTTAATCGCCCTTTCGCCATCCAGAGATCCGGAAACCGCACGAAGATGGACAGTTCGAGCAAGACAGTAGGTGTTCCATTGTCTGAGGGGCACCACAGTCGCACAGACTGCTTCTGGAATATTCCCGATACCCTTACCCGATTCTGACGGCACCGTCCAATTCCCGCCCGCAGTCTATTCCCCATCTTACCGATTCTCACGGCACCCGCCCGCAGTCTATTCATAGTTTTCCAGACCTCCCAGGGAAGATCACCGACCGGGGGCAACTTTACAGGTAATCAGAGGTGTCTCATCGTATGGTCTTTAAAGGTCATTTCCCTACAATGGGATTAAAGTGAGATGAACATTTAACACAAAAAATAAACCTCAGTACATTGACTCTGTATCTGCAAAACCTCGTATGAGAACGCTAGTTTTTGCTCGGCTCATGCGACCGGAGTTTTTCCACTATTTCCACGGTTTTTCCGCCGACTACGTACGTTGGGTTTTTGCCGGCTCTACCGCACCCGGGCTGTCTCGATACTTGAAGAGAGCGAATAGGAAGCTGTATTTATATATTCATATGTTTGTATTAATTAACGGTTATTTCAATCTTACAAACAGACATTGGAATGTTATTTATATGTACTTTGGATAAACCTTAAAATTATCTTTTTCAATGCCTGGTAATAAATAAGGGAAAATAAAAAATATAAAGTATTTATTTTTCAAGACCAAACTCAAACTCTACCACCGGTTGAGAAAAATTTCGAGAAGAGTCGACTCTTTTGTTACACAAATTCCTAAATATAATTATTGAGTTAATACAGTACTGGTATGTATCTAATACGATAAGGTTTGTTAAGGGCTTGCTCCTGGATTATATTTAATCAAATATTTGTGACAGGTCACAAGGCTATCCAATCAAGTTTAATGAATAGTACAATAGCATGGAATAGACTATATATAAAAAATAAAAGGTTTTACTAGGTGGTAGACTCGATACTGAGTCGTCTAGGTAGGTACCACCGCAGTGCCAGATATCATCCCGTGAAACAGGAGTGTTATGCACTTTTGTGTTTCGGGATCAGGGCACTGTAGCTAGTGAAATTACCGGGTATAAGAGACCTAAAATCTGTTGTCTTGGGTGACGGGCGCAGTGCGGTATTGATGGAGGATAATAACTGTCTATCAGTTGTTGGTCTCCTTTAATGCCGCTCTGTTATGGTCTGGCGCATCACTTACCATCAGGTGAGCGTCCAGACCGTCCTGTATACATATAACATAAAAAAAAGACTTAAAATATAAATTAAAAGACAATAGCGAAAACCCAAAACTAAACAAAACAAAAACACAATAAGTCGGTACGGCACAAGCCTTCGAGGAGCATGACTATTGGGAGATTGGGTCGTAACCCGCCACTCGGACCCAATGCTCTTTAATGGGTGCTAACAACTATCATTGTATATTAGTATATGGGTTAAATTATGTTCTGAATGAAATTCTAAGATACTGCAAATACCTAAATTTATAACTTACAGTCATACATTTCCATAGTGTAAATCGTAGCGCGCTAATTCTAAATCTATGGTGTAAATACATCATGAGCTCCATTTTTATACCGTAGGTAATAAAATGCGATTTTTCGAAGGATGGGACGTATTTCTCCAGAAATGTTTAGGGGTCTTTTACTAGCAAATAGCTTACGTAACATGGAGTTACTTGTTACTTAAGCAATTTCGCATGACGATGCAGCTAATATTTTTTTTAGCTGGCTTCTACTGTTGGCCGCAGATGGCTTATACAGCTTCACCGGGCAAGAAAAGACATTTCTTTGCCCACTGGTATTGCAAGTGTATATGGGCGACGGCGTCATTTACCATCAGATTAGCCGTCTGCTCGTCATCATCATCAGATCACCATCAGATGAGCCGTATGCTCGTTTGCCCGCTATCACATAAAAAAAGTGGCGAACCCAGCTATGACAAGCCCGAAATCACTTTACTGACTTTTTGCATCGAATATATTTATATAGGTTTTTTCTGGGCAAGCTCCCTCCATCTCAGAGTCAAGTCTCTTTCTCTAGGATAGTCTGTGCTCAAGAGCAAGCCAATAATGATTAAAAAAATTGTACATACAACTTTCACGTAATAGAATAGTCATAAGATAATTATAATCTTCCAAGTCAAAATCCATGTATACAAATTAAGCTTACCAAAAAATACAGTAAAAAACATTTCAAATACCAAAGTAAAGCACAATAATTATTAATGTTTTTAAGAAAATCCCTTCTGTGGTTTTGGCCAGTTAAGGAAGTAACAATCAAGAAAAACATCACTACAGCCTTTTTAAACAATGATTTAAATATATAAATTAAGGGGCTTTCAAGGCAAGAGTGAAAAACACTAAAATTTTTAATAACAAATAAAAATCTGCAGATTTCGCAGATCAAGATGCATTCACAGTGCACATTGCACATTAGAGTCGCCGTAAAAACGCGCAAGACAAAGCGCGTCTGGGCAAAAAGCGCAAATTGCGCGCACTGCTGTGCGGTGCGGTTCCCATCAAGTCTTTTCTTTGAATCGCCTTTTTTATAGGTTTTTTTTGAAGCCGGGAAATGGATTATGGGGAAATCCAATTATGCCAGCTAAATCTATGGGAGATGATTCCAGGTTCGTGAAATGGTGTGAGATATCATGTCTAGATTTATGAAACCTCATGAGTAGCTTTTGCTAAAAGGTAGAGTAGGCTTGATACTGAATACATTGATCTGGATATCGGTCCATGTAATAAAAGTGTCATGTACGTCGGAATTTTTTTAATAGTTTAAATTAGATAAGAATTTTTAATTTCACCTGATATTAAGGATTTTGCGACAGAAGATGTTCACTCTTGCCTTGAAGATGCTGGCAGGCAAATAAATTTTCCACCTCCAGTTTTGGGTAGAAGGTGCCTAGTAAACTTAATTGTTGAGTATTTGAGGCCTATTATATCTATCACTTTAGATGCAGTGTTGAAGGAAAAATATAGAAAGAAGTAAATGAAACATACTAACACCCAGAAGCATACAAATAGCCATGTTGATGTACACTAAAGTATAAACTGTCATAAAATAACTTAAAACTATTCCATTGTTAACTTTATTATTCTTTTTTTTCTAAGTCCAATGCACTGTCACATATTATTGAGTAAGTATAACGAGCGTCGGTGGCTCAATGTGGACTGTCGCCTTCCTACCGGGAGGGCTGAGGTTCAAATCCCGACACGTACCCAATGTGTTTTCGAATTGTCGAAAATATATGTACGTGTATCCGACGCTCTTACGGTGAAGGAAAACATCGTGAGGAAACCGTCATGCACGCATGCGAAGAGATTCGACGGTTGGTGTGAACTCGTCAATCCGCACTGGGCCCGCGTGGACGACTAAGGCCTAATCACCCTATACTGGTAGGCTCGTGCCCCTCGGTGGGGACGTTTAATGAGCTGATGATGATGTTAACGAGTTGACTATATTTAGTAACGATGCTATACCGACATTGGGAATCGAAGAAAATATATTTTTTTGAAAACTAAGCTTGTATAAACAGTTTAAGGCTAAGTGCCATGCTTATGAACTTAAATTTGCTATCATTAAAAAAATACCATTCTAGACTAGACTAAATAAATAAACTTTTCTTCGTTTTAAAACGACATCTATCTGTAAATTTCTTCACAAAATAGCATCCACACCTATTATACGAATGCTATTTAACGAGCATTAATATACCAACAGGCAAAAATGCAGATGAATGAATCAAACTAGCATATCCATAGAAACATCTATACATATAAAATTAGAATGTCTGTTTGTTATATTGTAATAATCGATTTTACGACATGCTTAGTAACCAGGTAGCAGATGGACGGGAACTGCTAGAGATCGGTCCGCGTGGACATTATTATTAAACAAATAAATATCCACAGATATTCACACAGCAACTATTTAAATATTCCGCAATGCTTAAAGACGAAAGTCTTTGAGTAATGCGTCCTACCCACAGATTTCCCAATACAGGAGATGGGGCAAGCCGCGTTTAAAGTGCGACAACTGTAAGCTCAACGAGCATACACTGGCTACCTCTGTGAGACGAGTCAAGACGCACGAATATTAGAGAAATTACCGTTTTTTTCCAAAATGCTATCCTGTGCAATTGTAACATACCATCATCGCAATGAATCAGTAAATTTACCAAGAAATATAATAACTTTTCACAGGTAAGCACCGAAAAGAAATTGCGACACTGGGACTGCCTATAAACTTGACGGCTTGTCCAGTCTAATGTATATTCTGATGTCTGTGGTCCTACCCGTACTAACATACGCAGCTGAGACATGGACACTGTCTGCGGGATTGGTTCACAAGTTCAAAGTCACTCAACGCGCAATGGAGCGAGTATGCTTGGAGTCTCTCTTAGGGATAAGATTAGAAATGATTTAATTCGTAAGAGAACTAAAGTGACACATAGCCGCCGGATTAGCAAGTTGAAGTGGCAGTGGGCTGGTCACGTATGTCGCAGAACCGATGGCCGTTGGAGCAGACGAGTTCTGGAGTGGAGACCGCGTCTTGGCAAGCGTAGCGTAGGACGCCCTCCGGCCGATGGACCGACGACTTGCGAAAGGTCGCTGGTGGAAGCTGGATGAGAAAGGCGGAGGACCGGGATGTCTGGCGCAAAATGGGGGAGACCTATGTCCAGCAGTGGACTGCAATAGGTTGAAGAGATTCACACAGCGCCATCAAGCCCAAAACTAAGCATTAGTTTATTATATGTGACTTTGAAATTTCCTTTGAATGTTGTGCTTGGTTTAATCGAAATGCAAAAATAAACACTTAGTAATAAGATAACTGGACAGTATTTAAACTGTATGGTTTCTATTGTGTTACAGTGATAAAAAATAATAAGTATTGGATACTAAACAATGGATAAACGTACTCTTTTTTTGTAATTAAATACATATCATACATAGAGTACACTGAGACCAATACAAACAGCTTAGAGCTCAGAGATCGAACCCGGGACCCTTGGTGTAATAGCCGATGTCACAACCATCACACCAGATGGGTTTTATAAGGGAAGGACTCCGTTCAGCAGTGGACATTTAAGGCTAAAATGATAATGTTTAGGTGATATTACTGAATAAGGAATAACTCAGGCTATTACTATTTTCAAAAACTTTTTTTTATTAAAAAAAGGTATTTTGCAATGTCCAAGTACTGTTCAATACGACGTGCAACTCAAGCGAGGGCTTATGAAGCGATTTTAATTTTTGATATTGAGTAATAAATATTTTTTATTTACCAAAAACATGTATTCATAACATTTATTCATATGAAATGAGTGTCTTATATAGGTAATTGAGTAGGTGCCAACATGTTTTGCCAAAAATGGCCTGTACTTAAATATTCATATCAGAACAATGTCCATTTTATCAAAATAACATGTTATTAAATATAAAATAATAAACTAGTCTTAATTTAAATTAAACAGTAATATAAAAATTGCATGTACTTTTTTAATTATTTAGCAAATTTTTAAAATTAAATACTGACATTTTCTAATTTTATTAAGACTTAAATATACTATAGAATTATTAATTGATTGGGAAATTGATTAGTTAATGTAATGTATTGTCAACAATTATCTATTTACTTATATTGTTAACTATTTTCTTGTAATGTGATATGTAAGTTCAGAAATAAAGGCTATTTGAATTTGAAATAATTAACGAAAAAATTAATTATAATTAAATACAATATCATAATTATTTAAGAGAAAATATCTTAAAACTCAGTTAACACAGCAGGGCAGAGCTAGTTTCATATAAACTTGTTCCTGGGCCATACTCAAGCCTCTTGTAACAGTAAACGAATGCTCGCGCTTTTAAAATGTCTGAAAAAGCAATTGTAGCTCACATTATGTCAGCGGCTGGCATTATTCCGTTTTTGTAGCAAATGCCTAGTGTTTGAAACGCTTGTTTCAACGCCTCCGTTATATAAGACTTATTTTAATGTTTTAACTTTAACTGTGAAGTTAACGTTAAGAACAATACAGTTGTCGCTCTTCTCGAAGATCCTAGTTATTCGAACCGGTGTAGAGTCATAAAAATCTATACTAATATATAAAGCTGAAGAGTTCGTTTGTTTGTTTGTTTGAAACGCCTAATCTCAGGAACTACTGGTTCGATTTGAAAAATTCTTTCAGTGTTAGATAGCTTATTTATCGAGAAGGCTATAGGCTATATATCATCACGCTACGAGTATAGAAGCGGAGCAGCAATGAAGAATGTTTCAAAATCGGGGGTATTTTTTCATACTTGGAGCTTCCGCTGCTACGCTGAGTAAACGGTTAAAGTTCACAAAAGTCATGTATGAGAGTATTGTTCTCCTTTTAAGGTCTACAAAAAAGTCCGACAGCATATGTCTATCTTTTAAGCTCACTATAACATATTTTTGCTAAAAAAAAATCTGTATTGACCCCGAAACCTTTAAAGTTGGAGGGAGGGGAAATCCTATGTATAGTGAAAATGAAAGTACCATGTTAACCCGAATTTAATGCGAGCGAAGCCGCGGGCAAAACTAGTATAATAATAATAACAATTGACGATTCAAAAGTATCTGTAACATTTATTTGAATAAAGGTTTTTTTCTTTCTTTCTAACGGAAGTTGTAGTTATTGCTTGGGTGGTATGACACACGTTACTTAAAGGGTTAAAATTAAATTCTTATAACTTAACTAGCTTTTGCCTACGACTTCGCTCGTTAAAGAAGTATATTTTTCATCCCTATTTTATTCACGTAGGTAGATTTTATCAAAATACTTTCTTAGTAGATGTCTACGTCATAGTAGCTTTATACATGCAAGTCTCAGCCCGATAGGTTTAAAATTTACAAAGTTTCATCCTCTATTTTATCCCTCTGGGGGTTTATTCATAATCCTTTCATAGCGGATGCCTACGTCATACTTTCTACCTGCATACCAAATTACAGACCGATCCGTCCAGTTGTTTGGGATGTGCGTTGATAGATCACTATGTCAGTCATATTAGAACTATATATAATATGAGCGTCGTCCAATCCGCATTGGGCCCGCGTTGACGACTAAGGCCTAATCACTCCATATGGATAGGCTCGTGCCCCTCGGTGGGGACGTTTAATGAGCTGATGATGATGATGATAAATATTTAGATAGAGATCTCTAGTAGTCAACTTAGCTTAATGCGCCTTCGTCAACCGATTCATATTCGTCATCCAACATCCTTAGCTCATTAAACGTCTCTACCGAGGGGCACAAGCCTATCTGTAGATTGGCCTTAGTCGTACGGGCCTAGTGCGGATTGGCCGACTGTACGCACAATCTTTAAATTTCTTCACAGACGTGCGCAGGTTTCCTCACAATGTTTTTCTTCACCATAAGAGCGTCGGATCACGTACATATAATTTTCGAAAATTCGAATACACATTGCTACTATTTAACCTTTGGATTTTAACCTGCGCCCTCCCGGTAGGAAGGCAACAGTGCATTGAGCCACCAAGGCTCTTTTATTTTTATCGTATACTTCTTTGATATTTAGGTGTCCTATAAAAACAGTGTTGTTTCTACATTCACACAATCGTAATCGAGTACATTTTAGCACATAATGAGTCGTTTGTCAGTGTTTTTACTGATTGACACACGTGATAATGATCGGTTTACTATATCGATACAACCTACTTTCGAGTTCGCGCGCAAAAACCACTTGACGGATGACCGACCAATCAGAGGCTGCGGAGTTGTGACGTCACGTGCTTTAAACATGGACGACATATGGCGAAATCTTTTGAGTATTTGTATATTTTAGGGGCTGCTGCAGGCGCAGGTTTTGCCACAGCATAGCCATGGTTAATTGGACCGTAACCCACCCCGGGCCTAATGTAGATTACTATCCTAATATTGTTGCCGGGGCCATGCCTCTTAAGGACCAATATTTTTCTATTCGAACAATCAAGTACTTCAGCCTACTTTTTCGGAATGACTGATTGCTGTTGGCGGCAGGTGGCTTTCACAGCTTCGCCGGACAAATAGCGAGCGGCGGGCTCTCAACCCAAAAGTGGCGTTTCTCCGCGGGAGTAAAATCCAAAGTCGAACCCTGTAATCACAAGATCACGGAGGCATTTTATTTAATGAATGTATAAAATATGGTTGCACTTGAATGGACCGACGACTGCGAAAGGTCGCTGGTGGAGGCTGGATGAGAAAAGCGGAGGACCGGGATATCTGGCGGAAAATGGGGGAGACCTATGTCCAGCAGTGGACTGCGATAGGTTGAATAGAGGCACTTGAATGATTAATATTATTTATATTTTTATTTAATACCTACTTTTTAAAAGGGCTTTTTAAATAAGTACGTCATTTAGGTACCACTTCTTATGAACCCTAAGTTACGTCACGCTACGCCTTCGCCATCGTCTCAGCCTGAAAAGCTCGCACCGCGCCACACCTTCGCGCGCACAGATAAAAAATCGTAGAGCGTCCAAAAATAGCGGCGTCGATTCGGCGCTAGCCGCTTATTATAAATAATTAATGATTCCCCCTCGCTCTTATGCACGATAAAATGCCATTACTGTTTTCATCGGACCCCGCAAAAAGCCGGCGGGCGAGCCGCGCCCCGCAAAAAACCCTCTTAAAAGACTGCGCGGACATCGCTGAAATTCCCCCAGTTTCTTATTCCCCGTCGGTCATTTGACTCCAGCCATTATCCGAGGAATTAACAACGGATAAAAAAAACCACCGATACGATAAAGGTATATTCGCGCTGTCGACGACAGTTTTTGCCACATAAATAAAGGGTATATGGAAAGGACGCGGCTCAGTAATGGCGTCAACACGATAAATATTGCACTCATGAAAATTCAGCGGGGCATTATCGAGACGAGGGCCGGCTGAAAAACTAAACTTCATTCCGCGAGATATTTCATTAGTAAAAAATGTTGGTTCGTCGCCTGCAGTCGGCGCGTGTAAAAACGACCAGTCATTATTGTTCAATGGTATTCTGTATATGTAAAGGTAGATACGCCATCCGTGCCTCAAAAACGAACTGCCGAAGAGAGTACAGTTTGTACTCTTTTGTTTAGGTAAATGTGTTCGAAATTCGAAATATGTGTATGTGTGCTGTCGCTGCATTCGGAACACTTTTTTCGATTGTTTTGTGAGCATATCACGAATCCATACTTTTTTACATCATTGTTATTGTTCTGCGGCGGACGAGCCGTTTTAATATCCGAAATGACAGATGCGTCAGTGCGTTCATCCCGGCGCAGACGAGCCAAAGGAGCACAATTAAACGGGATTTGCATATTCACTCGCGCATTGTCGGCTGAGGAAGAGCATGAATGGAGCTAAGAAAAAAGGCAAAAAATCAAGAACGTTTGGAACGCATCTTTGCGTAACCGAGCGTTCTATATTTGAATTGAATACCCGCGTATTGTGAGGGAGGGAGTGAGTAAACACTTTTTTTTACTACGGCTAACTGTTGACTGCGACAAAAAAACAAATAAAATTATGAGTGTTTTTATGACAGACGTATTTGATTTGATGCAAATTAATAAATATCCACTGACATAGGTACACACACAGATTTCCCAATACAGGAGATGGGGCAAGCCGCGTTTAAAGTGCGACAAATGTAAGCTCAACGAGCATACACTGGCTACCAGTTTACGCTCTGTGAGACGAGTCAAGACGCACGAATATTAGAAGAAATTACCGTTTTTTTCCAAAATGCCATCCTGTGCAATTGTAACATGCCATCAACGCAATAAATCAGTAAATTTACCAAGAAATATAATAAATTTTCACAGGTAAGAACCGAAAAGAAATTGCGACACTGGGACTGCCTATAAACTTGGCGGCTTGTCCAGTCTAATGTATATTCTGATGTCTGTGGGTACACAGTACCATCAAGCCCCAAACTAAGCATTAGCCTGTAATATGGACACTAAGCAACGGACAAACATACTTGAATACTTTTTTTTGTATTAACAACTTATACATAGAAACACCTAGACTAATACAAACAGACATTTTCATGCACACACATTTGCAGGGGATCCGGGGATCGAACACGGAACCCTTGGTGTAGTAGCCGATGTCTCAACCATTACACCAGATGGGTCGTCATATTACGGGACTTCGTTTGCAGTGGACATTTTAGGCTAAAATTATAATGTTAAGTCCATATAACTGAATATGGAATAAGTACAGACCGCGTCTAGGCAAACGTAGCGTAGGACGCGCTCCGGCCCGATGGACCGATGACGTGCGAAAGGTCGCTGGTGGAGGCTGGATGATGAAAGCGGAGGACCGGGATATCTAGCGACCTTTCTACCGTCTATTATTTATATAATAAAAACCTTTTAATGTTATAATTTAATTAATTGTTTATTGAAAAACGTTATTGGGACTAGTTTTTTCTTAAAAACGATTCCGCTTACCGTATGTTGTAGATAAAAACCATAACGATTGTGTACACCGCATACGCCGGGTGAGGTGCATCTCCATATTATGCAGATTTCATACTACCATGAGGTTTTATTCTTGAGCCAAGGTTTAGGGTTCTGCGGGAAAATAATAATCATAATAAATCAATAAATATCCACTGACATCCACACAGCGCCATCTAGCCCCAAGCTAAGCGTGAAGCTTGTAGTATGGGTACTAAACAACGGATAAACATATTTATGTACATTTGTTTTGTAAATACATAGATATAATACATAGAAAACACCCAGACCAAAATAAGCAGACTTTTTTGGCAGACACAAATGGTTGTACTGCCCGGGGATCGAACCCGGAACCCTTGGTGAAATAGCCGATGTCTCAACCATTACACCAAATATTTAAATAATGGTCCAATCAATCAATGGGATAAATTAATTGGTCAAAGAATTAGTTTAGCGATTCAAAGGGGTAACGCTGCCAGTGTCTTCGGAACTTTACCAAAGGGGGTTCTTTTAATTATTTTATTTAGTTATTATATTTTTTTAATTTTAGTTATAATATTTAATTTTAATTATTAGTTGTTGTAATGATTTTTTACTTATTTGGTGTATGAGATGCAAATCACATTCTATTCGATCATCTCTTAGATAATTAATTTGATTTGAATCCTTAATAGGTAGGTACAGTTAGCATCAGGAAAAAGCATAGTTGCCACCCTCCTGAACACTTAAGAAACTGCCGCCCTATACAATCACATATTTATATTACAAATACCAATAAAAACAATTTTCTAGTTTTAGATTAATATTAATTTCGGGATTTAGATATTTCAAAAATTTTAACTTTGTAACGCGTGATTTCAATTATCATCATTCCTTTAATTATCATTTAGATTAAATTAATAATATTAGACAATTTTTTAAAGCTAAAATTTTTTTTCACTCATTTCCAATATTTGCCACCCTGGCACTAGCTCGCTCCGACTGCACCTAGTATAATCCGCCACTACCTACACAGAAATTTAATAAATACTTTCTAACTGACTGATCTTGACTCCAAAGCATAAAATTGATTTTCTTGATGGTTCCGTACATTTTCAGTGTCACTCTTGACGGTATTTTTTAATAAGCCACCGTACACACGGTCACACTTATCATTTGTTATTATATACGTGAGCCGTTCGCAGTTTTTGCCAACTGCATTTTTATGCATCCACTTTACATAATACGGACTCCTTTGTTTAAAGAAAGAAACATTAAAAATGGCGGCTTTCAACGGGAAATCATACTGGCTGGCGAAGAGGAAGGTTCTGTTTTGAATTTCGAACAAAAGCTGACGTGTTCTTGGTTTGAATTGTGACCTTAGTTTTTAAAATGTATACTACCTATTCAACTTTACTTATAAATCTTATAATGCTGGGGCCACATTAACAGGAATAGGCTTAAATTTCAGGTGTAGCTACTACTTAGCGCGACAATTTGGCAGTTGTAACGTATTAAAAATTCTTCACAATAATTATCCCGTGAATGGGCGTTAGACGTTAGCCTTTAGTGTGGGCCCAGTATTTAATTAAAATTAAGGAAAATTATTCATTTAAATTTTGACCTTAACGAGTCTTAGAAAAAGTACAAAATCAAAAGCACGAGCACTCTACTATGTCATTATGACATATAGCGAGTGACGTGATTACGAATGAAAATTCTGCCCAACTGACGCGATGGGCGTCGGTGGCTCAATGGTGTGGACTGTCGCCCTCCTACCGGGACGGCCGAGGTTCAAATCCCGCCACGTACTAATGTGTTTTCGAATTGTCTAAAATCATAATTATGTACGTTATCCGATGCTCTAACGGTGAAGGAAAACATCGTGAGGAAACTTGCGCACGCCTGCGAAGAGATTCAAAGGTTGTGCGTGAAGTCGTCCAACCCGCACTGGGACAGCGTGAACGACTAAGGCCTAATCAACCCTATACGGGTAGGCTCGTGTCCCTCGGTGGGGACGTTTAATGAGCTGATGATGATGATGATAACATAACATCGACACTTGATTTCTTTTAAAATAATAAACTTAAGCGGAATATTTCTTAGTGTGTTTAATTAAAAAAAACAAACGTGTGTTATAAATGACGCTTCCTTTTTCAAATTCAAACCCTATCTTAAGTCTTACTAACAATAAAAGCATCTGATCTATGTATTAACCCTAAAATAAAACACTATAAAAAAACCACCGTATGGTCAGTCAAAAAATCTGAATACAAAACAGAACTAACCCTTCAATGCCGCAAGGAATGGTCACGATCTAATCTCACACTACAGCTGCCTGGGCAGATGTTACGCATTTCCACGTTATTATTTCGGCCTTCTTCATCTTTATTCTTTTCGGAATAAAGTTCAATTTGGCCTGTGTCGTTTTTATTTTTGGTTTTGATACAGAGGGAATGGAAATGATACCTGTATTTTAGGGTGTAGTCCTTAAATAGACGAAATAAAGCTTATTTTAAAGTGTTCAATCATGAATTGTCGTAGATTTTAAGAATGTTATCAATGAAGTGTTCTTTTTATGAACGCGAAATAGAGTTTACTTTGTGGATCGTTGAAATTGGTTTAATTTGCCGACTTTGTTACGGCGGGTTAGAGTTGAAAATCGATTAAATTAAAAAGGTGGTTGCTAAAGGTCAATGACCTTGACATTTGATAGATTTATTAATATTATTGATTTCGCTTTTAGGTGGCAAGTGTTGGATTGCGTGTTGTGCCAGGATTCGTTTATTACCTATGCTCAGGGTAAGCATGACAGGCCCAGCGTTGGGCTAGCATCGACGGGGACGCGGTGATATCTAACCGGCTTCCCGTATCCTCTTTAATGGTGCAGGACGGAGTGCGTCGGGTTTTGGTGGGTAATTGCTACCAACTCTGGCAGCACTAGCCCCACATATCCACGCCGGTCCCGACCGGTGTGGAAGACGAGGTCTTTCCCGACGGAAAAAAAAAGGATTCGTTTATTGAAATATAAATTGCCTTCGCGTCAACGCAACTACGCTGAGTTTAAATGGTGATGGTTAGTCGTTTACACCCACTATTTATTTTCTTTTTCGCGATATCCGTTACATGGTGCCCCATTGAGTTGGTACTATTTTGCAGTATCCCATTCTTTTTCTATTTTTCGAGTCGATATGATTTATTCAAATGTGACCAATGCCCCATAAAAGTTAAGTTTTAGTGTTAAAGTACCATATGGTGTAATGGACCAACAAGTCGAGATGTAAATGATGAAAGCTGGATTAAGAAAGCTGATCTGAGGAAATACCTGCGAAAACAGTGTATAAGGTCTTGGTGTGATTAATTTTCTGTATATACATAATAAAATGTATTTAAATTCAACTTCTTATATGCCTTATACAAAAAACAAACATCTCAATTTGCAAAACATTGCAAGCGCGAAACTATCTTCTTCAGAGAAAAGTAAAAAAAAACAACTGTCATCATCGACAACTGTCATCTGACCTCTATAACACCGCGATACAAAAAATGCGATTGATTTTGAACTCTAGTTCTTCACACTAAAAGTGGTTTATCGACACCACGAACACCAAAGGAGCCGCTGTAAAAAAGTTTAATGACAGGATATGAACCGTGAATCTGGCTTATTGTTTGTTTAAAAATAAAAAAAACAACACCGGTCATTGTAAGCCTTTCTTTGGGGTATTAGGGTCAATAAATGTTTCTTAACCGAATTAGTTCGGATATTTAAACGTGTAATATTGCTTTGGAAAAACTTTTTTGCGTGAGCAATGAATAAATTCATACTAATATGACTGACTGATTCATCATAATTACGTCAATAGACATTAAAACTGGTACCTTCTTGCCATTTTTTTAAATAATTATAATAAAAAAGGTTATTTTGTTTTTAACTCCAGAGACTTACCATTATTTTATATTTATTCACAATATTTACAAAATGTAAAAAAAATATTGAAATAACATTTGGATGGTGGATGGATTGGTGGATTTGCGGTATAAGATCAAATAAAGGATTGTTTTTATAGAGTTCCCGTAATAGGAATATGAATAAATTATTATATTTGTAACAAACTCATTAATTCATCTGCTGACAATGTATCCGATAGCAAGGATAAAAATCATTGAAATGTAAATCGATTGGTTTTAAACAATAATAATAAATTACAATAAGAAACCCCTGAGGCGTAAGGGTTAACTTTCAATTTCTTCCCTAATTAATTAACGTTCCCAACACATGTTTAGACTTGTCCATTTGTCACGCTTTCCCTTCAGGAATGGCTAAGCATGAAATACATTAGTCAACATCTCTAACAACCCTTTACCACCTGTCGAATTAAAAAAAACTCTAAAAAAAGTAAAACGTCAGTTGCTTTCCCGCCTTTTCTACCGACCACAGAGATTTGTTTTATTTCTTTTTAATTGTCGTCTCGATCATTGCGGATGAGGGCATCCGATTTTTTTCAAGTTTAACTGATTTTGATGGGCACCGAATCGGAAATAACATGTGTCGTTTCGAATTGTCATTATTTTTAATTTTATTGTTGAACAACACTTTAGCTCTGCGTTTCGTTTTTATTAACCATATTTTTTTTGATAATATGTAATGTTTGGTATTATAGACCTATCTAAGCCTTCATTGGGATTAACAAAATATGTTTTCCTGTTTTAAGTTCAGCTTCAATTAAGTAGGAATTAACGAACCTATTGCATTCTTCAGGGCATAGGCTTTCCCATACAGCTTGGCTGTGGGTAGATTGGGCCGGAACCTACTCCGTTGTACTCCTAAGTATTTTATCATCCCATTACCGACATTTGCTAACATGAATTTACGGCCAACCCTTTCCCAAACTCCCCTCTAAAGACCATCACACACCTTGTCCCCAGTAACCCTACACTCGTGGTCCAGTTGTACCTACTAACAATGTAAATGAACACTTTTTGTCTGTCCACATCCTCTCATTACAGTTTAACATCTTCCCGGATGTAAAAAAATCATAACATCCGAGGGGTCATCTATTCCCACAGATAGCATAAACAAAAATTGTTTTAATTCAACCCTTCCGTGTTTTTTTTAAAGTCCAACGCACTCCATTCAAGCTCTTCCGTGAGAACGTCAAATATGACCATAGATAAAAAACGCGGGAGTGTAAAGAGGTTAAGTAAAAAACGTTTTGAGGGCGAGTGGACAGTTGTTAGGGTCAAAAAAGTTGTGGCTTTAGAATGAATAATAAGTAGGTCGGGATGTCGATTGTGGATTATCAGATTAAATAGAAGGTGCTTGTATAAGACGTGTGTATTTCTATGTATGATGAAAGTAGCTATTAAGTCGTCTAGGGATATCATCGCAGTGCCAGATAGCGTCCCGTAAAATAGAAGTGATTTGCACTTTCGGGATGAGGGCACTGTAGCTACTACCTAAAATTACTGGGTATAATCTAAAATCTGTTGTCCCTGGTATCGGGCGCAATGGGGCGTTGATGGAGGATCATAACTGTTTTTCAGTTGTTGGTCTCAATCAATGCCTCTCTGTCATGGTCAGGCGTATCACTTACCTATATTCAGGTGAGCGTCCTGATCGTAGATTATAACTTTAAAAAAGTTACATTCAGTCGTTAAGGTATCGTTATAATAGTAGTTTTATTCCGGGTAAACTTTTCGTAGTTGACTGCAGACGTCCTTCACAGTTTCACTTCAAGTGGCTCTCAGCCCAAAAAGCAATGAACCTAGGGGCGACCTAGAGTGGGGCTCAAACCTCGGCTTAGGCTTAGGGTTAGCAGTAATATGTACTTCCATGTTTCGGAAAGCAGACACAAAATAAAAAAAATGTATAAATGTTTACCTTAAACCCTAACTAATAATTTATTATTTGAGTTTACGATCACATAAATAGAATTGTTATTATTTTTAAAACAAATCCACGTTTTGTAACAGTTCTTTGTAAAAAAAAATATTTTGCTGTCTTGCATAACTTATAATTAACCTTTCAGTGTTGACATGTAAAATGAAATATTCATTCGGCTGTAATTATTTTTGTAATAATGACGACTACTGTCGGGTGATCATAAAGCCCTCTTTCTTTCATAAGCCAGTCATTCTCACGATTCAATCATTAGTGCACTTTTTCTATATATTTTTTCTTGGATCCCTCATTCTCGGCCCTCTGAATACGTATCCTGGCTACAGGTGTTGGTTTGAAAAAAGTTATGGAGCATAGACTATCAAACCTCAGTTCCCGCGTTTTTTTGACAGTAATAAAATATGTAAGTAGGTACCTAATGTATTTCCTTTTTTGTAACAAAACATTGTTACAATTGTGAAAGGTAATATTCATTTTAAAAAACGTTAATAATGCGGTTTTGTATGATTCCCTCAGGGATATAAAAAGAAATGATGTTATTGTGAGAGAACTAAACTTACTGACATAGCCCGCTGGATCAGC
The DNA here is from genome assembly GCA_019425675.1 of Leucinodes orbonalis. Classification (NCBI taxonomy): domain Eukaryota; kingdom Metazoa; phylum Arthropoda; class Insecta; order Lepidoptera; family Crambidae; genus Leucinodes; species Leucinodes orbonalis. Next base: position 89,154 of record PQWD01004358.1, read on the forward strand.
AGGTTGAGGAGGCAGTAGGTCACGCAAGTCGCAGAACCGATGGCCTTTGGAGCAGACGCGTTCTGGAGTGGAGACCGCGTCTGGGCAAGCGTAGAATAGGACGTTAAGAACGGAGGAGAACTATGTCAGCAGTTATTTTGTTAGGTTGAAGAGAAGACAAATGAATAAATATCCATTGACATTTACATAGCGCCATCTAGTCCCAAATTTAGCCTGTAATAAGGACACTAAACAACAGATAGACATACTTAAATTCTTTTTTATAGTGTAGATATAGGTAGATAATAAATTACTATCAATAAAAGTAAAATCTTAATTTATACAACAGACATGTTCATATGAACAATTACATATTCAATTAGGACAGCAGAATTAAAAGTTTAAGCGATAGACTTTGAAATAATAAGAGGTCGGGTAAAAAAAGTAAAAATAAACATGCGGAAGGGTTGACGCCGATGACTGACATATGGTTGTCTGTCGCGTTGTAGGGCTGTCACTTCTTGGCGCGAAATTGAGGTGTCATGGCGTCGGTTTTGTTACAATTAAAAAAGCAAATGTTTATTTGCTAAAAACTATCGCATTTATTTGAAAAGCTTCGTCAGCGACATATAATTGCACATTTTAATAAAATAGCTATTAGAGTGGCACGTGTCCTGTCTTTATAGGCAAATTCTAAAATTTTAGAACTGCTGATAGTAAAAAATAGGTCTATATTTTTTTTGTTAATTCGAATATTAATATGTAATTATAATAAGTAATAATAGATTTTGAATTGGTGATTTGCAAATGAAACAAATAATCTGACGGTCACTTCAATATCCCTGAAACGTAAGGGTTAGAAAACTACAGTACCTAAGCATGGTGCCTTTCACATTCCTTTATAGCCATAAAAGATTATAATTTTAAAAGTAATTGGTTAATCAGTGCGTGTATTTCGCTTGTAATGATTTGACTTCTAGTAGGATACGTAGGAAACCCAAAAATAAGTCAAAGTGCAAAAACAATTTTGGGTTTTTCCAAAAAATACTCACTAAGTTGAGTCTACTAATTTAAGACTAGGTATTTTTGAAAAATATTAACAATACCCTCTGGTGGGAATTTGATGGAAGGATTTAAATCGAATAAATCGTTAATATTACAAACATTTTGATTTTATTTTTGAATCTATATAACTTATCTTGTGGCAACCCTAAATCGCCGCAATTTGTATCCGCTGTCAGGGGTGGTCAAAAACTGACATTAATATTTTTTTCTCGAACTTTTTCAATACTTAACCCTCCCGTAGGTGAGGTGCTAACTACGGGCAGGTATCAATTAGACCGCGCTCGGGACGCGCTGTGTAAGTGGCGCCCGGGGCAAACAGACCTGTGGTTTTTCGGATTAAAATAAGGGTAAATTGAAAATGTGTTAGCACTATTCAACGTTGCTCGATGCTTTTAATAGACAAAGTTTTTAACAGTAAGCTTAAATGAGTCTCGTCTCTGAGCGACTATAGATAATTTCACCAATAGTTAAAAAATATAATTCCGAGAATTTTACATTTATTTTAAAACCCAGTCAAGGTTTAACATTGAGCAAGGATTAAATCATTTACAAAATTTATCATCATCAGCCTATAACGGCCGACTGCAGGGCCCAGGCTCTTCCCCCACAGCATAGCTATGGGGAGTTCGGGCTGTAACCCTCTACGCTGGCCCAATTCGGATCGGGGGGTGTTAATGCCTCCCATCCTAAGTTTGTAGTCGGGACCGACGGCTTAACGTGCACGGAATCATCTTTCTTTTTCGACAGTCAGTTGATTTGGTCTGCAATATCTTGCACAAACTAGGAAAAATCGAACAGTGACGTTTCTACGCAGGATTCGAACCTGCCACTGCCGGGTCACGCAGGCAAATGCCCATTAGACCATGAAGGCAGTTCCGAGTAGATTTGGTTTTATTAAATTCGGTAATAATATGATAATACGATAAATATTCTGTGACTACCATATCATAGAAGGACTAGAGTCGTATTAGGTATTTGGAAAATGACATTTCCCGATTTCCAGTTTATATGTTATACGTCACCTAATGTTTAGTGACACGCCTGACCATGACTGGCAGCATTGATGGAGACCAACAACTGGTATCAATGCCACACTGCACCCGACACCCGAGACAACGATGTTTAGCCTCTTATACCCAGTAATTTACCTAGCTACAGTGCCTTCATCCCGAAACACAAAAGTGCATAACACTCCTATTTCACGGGACGATATTATCAGTGGGTCTACCACCTAGTTAACAAATGAACCTTGACTTCGGCTTGAAGAGAAGCTGAATTTTAGTACGTTATACTCAGGCGACGAAACGTGAACATCAGCTAAAGGTGTTACCATTAAAAAAATTAAATGCCTCATGACTTCCGCGGTGGGAAGACAATGACTGTACGATTTACATACGAGATTGAAACAAGAAAAAATACTGCCTTTCGATTTTTGGTGATCCGTAGGTAATAGGTATTTAGATGGAATTTTTAATTTGTTCATAGTGTGTGGTTTCGAAGTAATTTAGTCACAGTTTAGTAGTGAAATTAACTCACAATAGATTGGTGTTATTGAATTTTTATATTAAAAACGATATTACGACACTTATTTGTAGAAACAATTGAGATAAAATAAAAATATATTGAGGAGAAGCACGTGGTCTGGTGCTACTTATCAAAATATAATATTAAAAAACAAGGAAAATTAAATTGCTTTTTGGAAATATACTCATTTACAGTTTCCAGATTTTTAATTTTGCTCGTCGTTCTAATTATTAATTTTATATAAATATCGCTATTAGTAGTAGTAGTAAAGCGTCGGTGGCTCAATGGTGTGGACTGTCGCCTTCCTACTGGATGTGGTTCAAATCACAACACGTACCAATGTGTTTTCAATTTTCGAAAATATATGTACGTTATCCGACGCTCTTACGGTGAAGGAAAACATCGTGAGGAAACCTTCATGCACGCCTGGGAAGAAATTCAAAGGTTGTGCGTGAAGTCGTCCAATCCGCACTGGGCCCGCGTGGACGACTAAGGCCTAATCACCCTACACGGGTAGGCTCGTGCCCCTCGGTGGGGACGTTTAATGAGCTGATGATGTGATGATGATCGCAACTAGTCTCAACTTAAAAGTTGCTATTAAAGGCATTGCCGTAAAATTATTAACATACTCTCATATGTATATTTCTCTCCCGATGTATAAGTATTACCTATTCCAAGTTTAACAAAATTAAAAAATAATCCTCTGTTATTGAGTTCACGCGTTTGTATTATTAAAATGAATTATTTGGATTTTTATACTTATACGGAACTCTTATGCAACCTCCTTGCAAGTTACACTTGCTGTATATTTTTACAATCGAAAGTGAGATTTAGGCAGGTGGCAGTGCCCCAAAGGGGTTTTTCATCTAATTAATCAGAGCCGCATCTGTTGATAATTACAACCCGCGGACCGCATTTGAAGGGTTAATCAAACATAATAAAGAAATTAGACGGACGGACATGTGTTTTTTCGGTTTTTACCTATACAGATTGGTGGGGAGATTATTTTTTTTCTATAGACTTTTTAATAACGTTTTTATGGTGTTACCAATCATGCATTAATGTAATTTGAATGAGTTTTATAATTTGGCACAGGTGTTTTGGGTCATCACGGAACCTTTGTTTATGATGATGACGAATCATTGTATTATGCACAGTCCACTGTTGCGTTTTGCAAACAAAACATGATCCTTTTGTGATTCGTGTATAGGCTTGCCAGAGCTTTGTGTTGGATCATTGGATGCCAGCCCAATAGTACCAACCTTCTAGTACTGTAATGTAGTAGTATAAACCATTATGGAATAAATTAATTCTAGTATTAAATAAGTTATCTTAAACAGTTGTGTGGCTAAAAGGTCCCTGTCTAGAGGTATAATATGTTAAAATTGATTTAGTGAAGTTTTGCTCACTCCTTTATATTATGGTATGATGGTATATGGTACCTATGTTTTTTTAACTTGACACTCAAAATGTAAGTGCAAGGACCTTCACATAACTGAAACAGATATTGGTACCTACATACAACCTATCTCTGTTAACAAACTGGAGCACATCTATAAATAGGTAAAATTATTTATTTGAAAAATGTCTGCCACTTAAGTTCATGATTGACTAAATGTAACCCACCAATTAAAAAAGTAAGGCAATTGGTGCAATCGACTACGAGTTATAATAAATTCCAACTGAAGTACGAATACCATTATAAAAATCTTGTTTTCATGGCCTAGTATTAAAAAAACACATAACTGACAAATAAGAAAAACCTAATCAATTTGCATACTCTTTTTTAACGTAAGAAGTCTCAACACAAAATTCGCACGGATGCGGTCGAAAAAAAAGCGTCATTTTTTCTAGTTATCACGCAACCTGCACAATGACGCATAAATATTCATAAACCGAGACACTATTACGCATATCAATCACTAAAACGTATGCAAGTGTTAAAAAATACGCGATCACATGCAAGATCACATCCCTATCTTTGTTTTCAATGGCTGCACTATCATTAGCGCCTTTGCCGTAGGAAGCTTCTTTTATTTAAATTTCGAAATCCGAACGCATGACAAAGACTTGTTTTTGTTTATCCGCTAAAGAAATTAGGTATTATTCAAATGGGGCATAGACAAGCAGGTAGGGGAGCGTTTGTTCTTTTTGGGGTTCCGTTAACAGTCAGTGCTTTGAATTTAAAATGATATCTAAAGTTTAATAAAGCTCATTATTACCTTTAAGGTATTATTTCATTATTACTATTAATGATCCAGTGTCTAATATTTTAAATATATTTATCATAAATTCTCCATACATTTTTAGTAAAATTTTCTTACATGTAATTCTACGGAACTCTTTGAAGTTAATTTTGTTCCATCTTGACTGTTTATATATTCTTTTAATGTCGCGGCTTAGAGTACCGACCGGCTAATTAGGATCGTATTCTCGAATTAGTAGCCATTTTCACACGCGGCTGAATGCACTTATTTCTGTTGCGGTAACCGAGTAGATAATTATTATGTTGGTACTTCTGATAAAAGAAACGGAAGTGATGATCATTTTGTTATTAATAAGCTTGTTTGTTTGTAGTTTGAATTATATTATAGTAATCCGACTAATATTTTCTGTATAATGAAAGCTGGGTAAGGATGAGTAATGGATGAATGAAACATTCATCATCATCATCAGCTCATTAAACGTCCCCACCGAGGGGCACGAGCCTACCCGTATAGGGTGATTAGGCCTTAGTCGTCCACGCGGGCCCAGTGCGGATTAGGACGACTTCACACACAACCTTTGAATCTCTTCGCAGGCGTGCATGAAGGTTTCCTCACGATGTTTTCCTTCACCGTAAGAGCATCGGATAACGTACATATATTTTCGAAAATTCGAAACAACATTGGTACGTGTCGGGATTTGAACCTCAGCCCTCCCGGTAGGAAGGCGACAGTCCACACCATTGAGCCACCGACGCTCTAATGTAATGAAACATTACAATAATCCAAATGCTTAGTTCTGTTTTATTAAAATAATACTAAGTATAAGCGTGGTTCAGTGGTGTTAGAGTTGGGTTAACATAACTGAGTGATCTGTAGGTCGTGGGTTGGATCCCGCGGTGAGACCGCATAGTAAGTCAATATTGCGATTTTTCCAGTTTGGTTAAAACCACAGACATCTGAATATACAATTACACTGGACAAGCCGCCAAGTTTATAGGCAGTCCCAGTGTCGCAATTTCTTTTCGGTTCTTACCTGTGAAAAGTTATTATATTTCTTGGTAAATTTACTGATTCATTGCGATGATGGCATGTTACATTTGCACAGGATGGCATTTTGGGAAAAAAACGGTAATTTCTTCTAATATTCGTGCGTCTTGACTCGTCTCACAGAGCGTAACTGGCAGCCAGTGTATGCTCGTTGAGCTTACATTTGTCGCACTTAAAAAGCGGCTTGCCCATCTCCTGTATTAAAATCTGTGGTTAAAACATTGAAGGCTGAATTAACTGGTTGTCCGAAAAGAAGGATGGTTTCGTGCTCCGTTGGGCACGTTTAGCCGTCGTACGGCTACAATCTAAGCATAGTAGTCGTTAACACCCACCAATCTGCATTGGACTCGCGTGTGGGTTACAACCAATCTCCTATGTTGTGTGGAAGGCCTGTGCCCTGCAATGGGCTGTTATAGGCTGATGATTTATTTAAGGAGCTTAGTCAATTTTGACTATGTCCCTCCGTTATGGCTACAACTGAATAAGATAAACAATTGTTACATTAACAGTAACATCACAAATCACATTGTAGTGGATAACATTTTGTTAGGTTGGTAATGATGATTTTTTTTTATACTGTTATAATATTCGTAGTAATATGTTCGCGTAAAGATCTTCCTTTGACTCACATGACGCAAAGAAATAAAAGTTTCTCACTTTTTTATAAGATAACCGTGAGGTATATGTAAAAAATGAATACAGCTTATGCAAATGAGTACGTGACCACTTTTTAAAGAATAAAACTGAACATAAAGACAATCCCATGCCCGTCGCACCCTTTGCGGCGAAGGAAAATAATTTGCATAGGTATGACGTAGCGATTTTTTCTACTCGTTCTATTTTTTTCTGTTTTTTTTTAAGTGCAAGAAAGTCACACTCTTTGAAAAAAAAAACAAAAAAAATCGTTCCCAGGGACTCTATTTATATAGAAGTTTTTCATTATTAACCCTCATACATAAATTAAATACAAATTGAAATAAATATTAGCATGATAAATTAATACTTACATTTTTAGCAAACAACTAACTGTTGAAAGGTTCTCAATTGTTTAACAGTTCCAAAGTCACCATTTAGATATTATCAAGTATAATAATAATGCTTAATAATAATAAAAATCATAAGTGTTTTATTCAGACAATTCTTACCAAAAACAAAATACCTCATGAGGTTTGTATAAAATATTTAGTTAAAAGTGCAGATTTATTCCTTGTCATATTCCTGGAGGAGACAATCCCCGCGTGATTTCTCCTTCAATCCAAATTGTTTTTTTTTTATTTATATCACCAACAAAAAACAATTCAATATACATTGACGTTCTGATGTGTGCGTCGCGGCGATATAAAAAGGCCAGAGCTCAGCGATAGGTTTACCATTGGCAAACCGCTGATTTTCAGCTACAGCCAAAGTTACAAAAACAACCATCAACAATTGACACAAACGTGATTATTATTAATAAATAATAATGTTTCAATATTAAATTATTTTATCCTATCGTGTTGTGTTCTCTCTATCAACAATAATCTATGTTACTGTTGTATTCAAAAACCTCGATCAAAAACCTATACTGATAAACAAAAAATAATAGCAATCCAGGTCGCACTCCTTCACCCGTAGATTACGAGCAAAGAATATAATTTGCATACGGCCGAGCATCGCAGCCATTTTTTTTCAACACGCACAGATTATGCAAATTGTTTTTTTGGACATCGCACGCAACAAGAGAAAGACTTTTTTTACTAAAAAAAAAAGTAACAGAATCCTTGGGAAATACGTTCTCAAGGTCTTGAGAAACGTTTAGCGTAATTGTCAAGGTCTTTGTGTTTTAATGGGCTCATTTGAATGTCAGGTAAACAAAATGATAGAGTTCAATGTGGTGCAGATGTTGTTTTGATGAAAATATTAGTACTCATTAAAAATTGACGAAAATTATTAGTCCGAAAATAAGCAAATAATATTTTATATTTGTAGTCAAGTTTTTTTTTATATTTTTTTTTTCATCATAAGGAACATAATGTTGTATCATATGCATAATAATAAATTAAAAAATCAATAATATAATATGTATAGAATATAGTGGTCCATCGTTTATGACTCTATAAAACAAAAACTGACCAAACCAACTTCGTTTTAGATTTTGTGTAATCAATATATTTAGTATGTATTTCTTAATTTTATCCCCATATTTAAGAAGTAAGGGGGGAAAGACTTCTTTCCACTTAAGACGTGTTACTCGCGCAAACTATTAAATTTATAAAGAAAACAATTTTGAAAGTGTTGATTTTCTTATACGTCCCTGTGACTTGATGCCCTCGATTTCAAACCTACTCCCTAAAAGCGTCCGTATCTTTGTGAGGTCTCCCTAGTGATATCAACACTGGAGGGGATGCATCCCGTAACCCTCTGCAGTGCAATGCGTGTGACGGGTCAAAGCAGCATTTTTTCCCGACTATTTCTGTTGGCCGCGGATGGCTTTTACAGCTTCACCAGCGCAGATGGCTCTCAGCCTTGACAGTTTTTATACAGATTTGTCAAAAAAGTACAACATTTAGGAGTTTCTTGTTGGATTCTTCTCAGTAGATAAGAATGATCCTAACCTGTGTTAGTTTCTCCAATGACATTTTGTTTTTTTATGCACCTAAATGGAACATAATATATATTTTTTGTTTGATTTGACAAAGCCGTGTTCATTCATTCATCTCTTTGTTGCACCAAATTCAAGGGATTGTTTTGGGTCCCAAAAGAATGCATGGAACGTTCTACAATAAAAATGTCTATTTTTAAAGTAATATTTGGGCACTTCCACATTCAACCAGCAGTTTCTACCGTTGAATATTTTTTCTACCGGTCAGTAAAAAATATTCCACTTTCATCACATAGGTGTATTATGACTAAACCCATCAAACAGTAGTCCAAAACAGTGATGACTAAACCGCAGTATAACAGTCATTGTATAAATTCTTATGAGTAGAGAGTTCTAATAAAAACAGTAGATGTATGGGTTGTAAAAATATATATTCACCTTGTCCAATTGACAACAACAACTTACTTAACCTTTTCAGGAATCACATTACTACCGCGATGTAATATAGGATAGTGACATCTATTGAGAACATTAGTAACTAAAATTTACATAAAACCTTACATATTTTTCTGACAGCTGACGCCATCTTTTGTATAAATTATTGAGAATATAATTTTCTTATTTACAATATTACATTCATAAAACCATTTACGGGTTTTATACCCGTAAGGTTAAAAGGTAATGGTTAAGTTAAGGTTACTAATGAATTACACTACTATCTTAACAGTCATCATATAATGATCATCAATCTTATATCGTCCCACTGTATGGAACAGCTCTATATAGCTCATAGCTTGGGAGCACAACAGTATCAACGGCGAAATATATAAACTAAATCAAAACTATTTAACACAACACGAAAAAAATATTTACCTCAATGATATTTGTGTATTAGTAAAGGGCAACCTTTTTTCTATTGTTTTTTTATGCTATATAAACTTTTTCTACCTGCTTGGGGTGGAGTTTCGACCCACCCTGTTTTTTTATTTACAAATTGAAAGAAGGGTGGGTCCCTTTTTTTCTGTCATGGCGTCTGGGTCGATATTTTAACGATCTCTGCATTTTTTTATATTAGTCACGTTAGGTTGTTTACTCTAGTTCTGTAATAATTATTATATTTATTTACAAACATTTTAATTTCTAACATTTGAGCACAATATTTTATCTGTCATAGTCAGGTGAGCCACCTGACCGACCCCGTTCACATTAGACATAAAAAAAATATATTTATATTTATTATCCAAGTTTTTGGATTAGGTATATTTAAACAAAAATGTTTATGGTATGTATTGGTTGCCTAAAACAAAAAACTTTAAACATAAAATTAATATGGTTTCTATAACGGTTTTCTAATTGTGCAACCATGAAAATTACTCAACAAAGCAAGATGCTATCCCTCAAATATAAAAAAGTTATGCTCCATCACCAATTAGCGGCTAAATTTTCTTAAAAAACATCTTTCTATGAGAAATATGCTTTGTACTGTCATCATCAAAAACCTATGACTTCCTACTGCAGGGACATGCCTGCCCACAGAGCAGGAATAACTTGATTACTTAGCAATATCATAGAAAAAGTTGTCTTTTTTTCCATATTTTATTTAATTTATTTACTTTCTAAGGAAAATAAAATCATTGTTTTCCTCTCACAACTAGTCTACAATGTAATAAATCGTGCAGTTTCCGGGAACTCTGGATGGCAAAAAGGATTATCAAAGTGGCCCAATTGGGTCGCACTATCATATTTAAATTGTGAATTCATATCGACTCGATAAGAAGACGAAGAATATAATAAATACTCAAGCGAATCAAGTCAGCGCATTTGGACTGCTTGAAGCATTACCCTGGCACACCCATCGTCAACTAACCCGTTCTAACAAAGGCGTAGCCCCTTTATGTAAAGCGTTATTCATCCATTTTTTCGTCCGTAACGGTCTTTCTTTTCGGTAATGACTGGGGTTGCTTTGCGAGGGTTGTTTTTATATGCGCCTCTCCTCACGCGATTTCGATGCAACTGGATCGACTCACGCAAATTATTGTAGGATGAAATCCATGGGCGTAGATTTAATTTTTTAAATAAAATTGTCTATGGTCCGATTTCAAATCACAGATTGATAGCTTGTAATTTTTAAAAGTTCTTTTTTTGTAAGTTGCTGATGGGCACGCAAGGTTAGCATTAATATTTCTACCACGGATGTATAAACTAAACCTTTATGAATCTGTGGTCTCTACCAATATCAAAATTATAGTTGATGAATAGTAAATCATTATTTATATAATATGCAAAATAAACGCATTCAGGTAAACGAAATTAACTTGCGGAATCTGTAAAAACGTTTTAAATCTTTTCCAGTGATTTCAGATTATTTGTTAGAACCAAAGAAATACAGTTTCTGTAAGATGTCAACATCTTTTTAATTTTACAATAAAAGTATCATTTATTTAGTTCTGCATTACATAAATTTCTAGCAAAATAAACACAGCCATAAAACTCTTAAGAACTGTCAAAACAACATACCAATTTGGCGGTAAAATATAAGAAAATTAAAATGGCCGCCTGTTAAACGTGCGTTAATAAAAGAGTTAAAAAAACCCCAAAATGCTTTTGTATTTTTATACAGTAACACGCTATAATTTTCGTTACATAACTTTTTGCCTTCACATCATCGCACTGCAGCTGTTACTGTTTATTTAAATAAGTGTTTTTTGTTCAACATTATTCCATATAATGGTTAATATGTCGTATATCCATATCACCCTTTAAATTGATAATTATTTACAGACATTACTATTTCCATCTGGCTATAACGTCTGAGTAAAGGAATAGGCCTTCCGAAATAGTACCTATGGCTTTGGGGAGTTTAGGCTGTAACCCACCTCGGGGCTCATTGGAGGGTGTAAACCGAGGTGTAAGAAACTAGTATCCTTAAGATATTATTTTGGGTTGCAGGCAGCGCATTTTGTTATCTCCAACCCGCTTGTCAAGTGTGAAGATTATGGCAATACTCCCGTAACAAAATAACTTGAGAGCTTGTGTGTCAGCGTGTGTGTGATTTCTTTCATCGTTGGGAATTGAACTATACTTGGATGACATAAACTCAAACTCAAAATATCTTAATTCAAATAATTCTTTACCAGATATTTTTGAATCGTTAATTAATTATTATTAAAATGATAGAAATGTTTTTATGACTTTAACTCTATCGCCGGTTCGGAATAAGTACGTTCTTCGAAAAGAGCCGCCAAGAAACTTGAGAGTCACTTTTTTCAACTTTTTATACGAAAAAGACCTTTAATATTAATGAAATAAAGGATACCGAATACGTAAATGATCTTCTTAGCGTATCGATGGTAAAAACATAATCAAACCGTAGAAGCCCAAAAGGTAACTCCGGTGACAACGTTGTCTGCAGATGTCATTTATCGTGTTGAGAACAGCTACTCAATATCTAATAATATTCTTTAATTCAATTTATTTATATGTGAACGTCAGTGGCTCATTGGTGTGAGCTGTTGCCATTCGATCTGGAGGGTGCAGGTTCAAATCCAGCCACGTACCAATGTCTATTCGAATTTTCGAAATTATATGTACGTTTAGACGCTCTTACGGTGAAAGAAAAAGTTGTGAGGAAACCTGCGCACGCCTACAATTAAATTCAAAGGTTTGTGTGAAGTAGTCGACTAAGGCCTATACACCCGGCTCGTGCCCCGCGGTGGGGATCACATATATTTTTTTCCTTCTTCATGACCTTGTACGGTTTGTGTATCCGGCCAAAGTCAAGGTTATAGGTACGATTGTATTATAAGTAAAACGAGGAGAAGATAGGAAAAAGGTTTTTCGTAATACTAATTTGGATATAAGGAGCAAAGATCAGGAAAGTAACTTAAGATATAATAATTAAAATAACAAAGATATAATAGAAATAAGTGATATTGATAGCATCATAGCATACAAAAATAATTATAATTTTTAATTATTATCTAAAAAAAAAATTATAAAACCGTATATGTATGAATATTATTTGTATAAAGAAGTGATTTTATGCAGGTGGGAAAAGGAAGATCACAGATTTAGAAACTAGTTTATATAATCTGTGGTGGGGATGTATACTGGTTATGATGATGAAAATTGTTGCAGTGGTAGTGACGTCAGCACCGGCGAACGAGGCTGAGCTGCAGCTGTACCGAGTCATGCAGCGAGCCAGTCTGCTGGCTTACTACGACACACTCCTGGAAATGGGTTCGTTCGTTTGGTTTAATTCGTTACGTTAATATTATTTGATAATGGCTACTCAACTGCTATTTTTTACATATTTTGGCATTGACATGTTGGCATATAATAATAATATTAAATATCTACTGACACTCACATGGTGCCAACCAGCCCCATATTAAGCGAGGAACTTGTAGTTAGGGTACTAAAAAACTGATAAACATACTTGTACACATTTTTTTTGTAAATACATATTATACAAAAGAAACACCCAGACCATTACAGACATGTTCATGCACACAAGCGTTTGTAATGTCTGGGGATCGATTCCGGGACTCTTAGTGTAGTGGCCGACATCTGTTACACCACATGGGTTGTCATAGAATGTTTAAAATATAGAGTCCTATTAACAGTTAAAGGGCTACCAACAAATAATTGTCTGTCTACTTAATATTTTTAAGGCCGTCTCTTGCCGTCACAACGCGACGGACAACCATATTTTCTCAATTAACACTTCACACGTAAGACCGTCTTGTAGTCGTTCAAAACTGAAGCTCAAATTACAGTGGCCAGGATAATATGCTTTATTTATTGATAGTTCGTTTTAAGAAAACCTAATTGTTATGAATAACATTCTTTAAATATAAAGGGCAAACCATTAAACTTGAAATCGTTCATCAGTGAGCCAGAACTGGTAACCTTAATAAAATCATGATCACGCGAATCGTAGGAACCGCACAAAAAAATTTCTCATCGGCGCGAGATGTCCAAAAACGCATTTCCATAGACACATAAAAAGCGCGCGCAACCAAACGTCATGCAAATGTCTTTTTTTTTCAAGTTTCACTTTTAATTCCTTCAATTACGGCCCGCGGATAGAAGGGTTTGGCCGAGTCGTTCGTCTTTTGTTTTTTTTTATCTGGCCCCTTCGCAAAATGGTCACGTCTGGAATTAGCATATTTGCCTAAATTAAAATCGAGTGTGTGGCGGCATTTTTTCTTGGCCTCACACGTTTTTGTGCGCACAATGATAACTTGCGCGATAGTTTTGCATATTAATGTGTGGATTAACTACTTGTCTAGTTTTTTCTTGTCTTGAGAAAGTTAAGGTTTGAAAGTGTATGAAAGAAACTAACGAGCATTGTTTTTTGCCGTACATTTCAATTGTATTTGTAATGGGAAAGATGATGTATTGTGTCTTCCATACATAATGAGGTATAAAGAACGTGATCTATAATGTGGATCTCGGCAGCTTTTCAAGATTTTACGATGATGAATTTTGTATTAGTTTTTTTTTACTAGTTAGTAATCTAGACTTGTGTGAAAGAGAGAACAATATGTATAACTGTAGCAACAAACGCTACGGTAAATTTAAGATTCAGATTGTCGTATACTCGTAGTAATTATGAAAAAATATTTTTTTTTTACTTTTGCATATTAATTATTTAATTATTTGTGTATAGTATTTAATTTCAATGAAAAATCTATCTTGGAGAAGCTCACCAAGGGTCGATTTTTTTAAGGATCTGTATGATCCTGATTATTTTGGGTATTATACGTAGGCAGCAATGTCTTTTATTTTTGGCCTAATATTATTTATTTATTTATTTATTTAAGGACAGTTTACAAAACATACACTTATTACATTGACATTTTATACATACGTAAGCGATACAAACAAGTAGTTGATGCCTTAATTACAAACTGCCACGACAAGCACAGCTGACATGGAAGCAGTTTAGCAAAATCAAAGTTAAACAGAATTTAGTGTAAATAACTACTTAATAATACTAACCTAGAGTATAGGTTACAAGTGAGTACAACAATTACAAAATTATGCTAAGACATAATTAAGACTGCCCCTTAAGAATATTAATCAACGTTCTTTTGAACGTTGTGAATTACTATTAATATCGAGATCGACTTCTGAGCTAAAGTTATAAACTGGCTCATCATTCTATCAATCGGAGAGAAGTGCGACAGGTTACTTTTAAAATGTTTATTTGAAAACAGTTTATAACGCGTAGTTCTATTGAGTTTACGAGGTATATAGAAGTCTATTTGTTCTAAAAAGAAACGTGCAGTCTAAGGCGCCACCAAGCACTTTATGCAAAATAATTGATCTAGTAGCTGTCTACGTTTCAGTAAGCTAGACATATTATATAAAGATAGGCGCTGTTCGTAGAAATTAACTTTTTTAGACATGTTGTCTTGGAAAGCTAGATGCCACATCGCTTTTGTATAGATTCTATGCGTTTATATGGATGTCATAACGAGGAACCAGACCGTACTGCAGTATTCTAAAGAGGATCGAATTAGTGCATAGTAGATAAGATTTTAGTTTAGGTTGTTTGAAATTCTTTGTATTCTAATAATAAAACCGAGACTTTGAAGCATTTACTAACAGTTTTATCGTAATGAATATTAAAATTTAATTTTTTATCAAAGTATACACCCAAGTCACGGCTAACGGAAACTCCCGCAACACTTGTTGCTCAATTTGCTATTTAATATTTCTAAATTTTTTACAATGTGCAAAAAGTAATTATATAATTTTCGTTTAATAACGACTCTACAATTGTTTAATTATAACCATTATTATTATTCCGTTATATCTATATATAACATCATTACATAAAAGTATTTTTTACCAAATGTTTAGTATACTAGAAGCCCCCGCTTAATTTAGAGCTAGATGGCGCTGTGTAAATGTGTAATAGATATTTACTTATCTGCTGTTGTTTTAGGCGGAGACGACGTCCAGCAACTATGCGACGCGGGTGAAGAGGAATTCCTTGAAATCATGGCGCTAGTCGGCATGGCTTCCAAGCCTCTCCACGTGCGTCGCCTCCAAAAAGCCCTACAGGAGTGGGTCAACAACCCGGCCCTTTTCCAGATCCCAATAGTCCCCAACCTTTGTACAGAAAACCCTTTTATCCAATGCAACCAAAGACTCCTCAATATCCCCCCTTCGATACCAGTCCTACCTCGTACTGTGGCATCACCGGATAGTAATAGACCGATGTATAGCCCCTCACCTGGTGCGCCAGAAAACAGTTGTGGATCAAACGCCTCAGGACCTAACGCGAGTCCTGTACACCAAGCCTTTACAAAGATAGTCCTGCCATCATCACCTGCTTCAGCCACTCCTGTGACGTCGACAGCGTCTAGATCCTTCTCCCCGCAGAGCGCGTGCCCTCCAGCATCTGCAGGTTCCAGTCCAGGCTCTGTGACATCGCCAGTCCAGCTCACGCCGGTGTTATTGGATGTACATGTCCAGAAATTGGCAGCGGCAGCGGAAAAGGTAACTTGAATTTAAAAAGTAAATAGATAAAGCAACAAGCAAGAGACTCACCTGATACCTCCGCATGAATATCGGAGACACGAGAAGTGTCACCGGTGCTTGTCTTTTAGGCTTTTATAAATAATAAACTAACTAGAGAACACAATCTCACTCAAAAATCTCAAGCAAAAGTCTGCCCATCGCGTCAGTTGGGCAGAATTTTCATTCATAATCACGTCGCTCGCTACATGTCATAGTGACTTTTTTTATAAGTGTACGGGACGGTCTGGACGTTCACCTGATGGTAAGTGATACGCCAGACCATGACAGAGCGGCATTGAAGGAGACCAACAACTGATAGACAGTTATTATTCTCCATCAACAGTGTGACCCGAGACAACAGATGTTAGGTCTCTTATACCCGGTAATTTCACTAGCTACAGTGCCCTCATCCCGAAACATAGTAGTAAGCTCGTGCTTTTGATTTTATACCCTTTTAATGAAGCTTTATGATAAAAATTTAATGAATTATTTTATGTCATAAATATAACATAAGTCAACGGTGTCAAGCGGCTCGACATATTTTTTTTCAAAGGTCGAACAAGTTTCGAGACACCTGATGGTAAGCGGTTATCATAGGGACTTATATTCGCGTTGTCGACCAATAAAACCTATTAACTTGCCTATTATACCCTTATTCGTTATTTAATTACAAACACCTACTACACCCTTCGATTGTACCTATGGGGAAACCTTATTGTTTATGAAACTGATGGCATCACTATTTTATCAATATGTTTCTTATGCAGGTATTCTTATTATAAGAGTCTAATACATAAACATGATTGTTGAGGACATGAAAGGAATAAAGATTGTTATATAAATTAGTAATATATAAAAACTGATTTCCACCCAAAAGCTAAGCAAACACCTACCCCAGTTGGAGCCGAAGCCGCAGAACACCAAAAAGAAGATGTGCAAAGACCTGGAATTGGTGATGCTGATGCCGGAGACGGACCCTCGGCGGATGGAGGAGATCAGGAAGTACGCCGCGATATACGGACGCTTCGACTGTAAGAGGAAACCGGAGAAACCTCTTACCCTTCACGAGGTAAGTCACAGCGAAGTTTTTTGTGTTTTTTTATGTTACAAAGTGAACAGGACGGTCAGAACGCTCACCTGAGTTATGCTACGTCATGTCCTAAAATCAACTATTTGGTACAAATTGTGTGAATTGAAATTGTTATTTTACCATATAAGTGATTTTTTTATTATAATTTAGCAAATAAATCGCCCGAAAACTGGTTTACATAGTTCAGGCAAATGTGAATTTTGCCGACCTTTGTGAAATTTGAGCTTGTCATGTGTATTTATTGGTTTTTAATGAAATAAGTTATAACTTATAATTAATTTGATAAAATAACATACGTACGGGGTACCAAAATTTCAATGAATTTAATTACCTCATGAACCTTCTCCAATGGATGGTATGGTATCCACCAGGTGATGGTGAACGAAGCGGCCGCCCAACTGTGCCGGTGCGTACCGGCGCTGCTGACGCGGCGCGACGAGCTGTTCCCACTGGCGAGGCAGCTGGTGAGGCGAGCTGGTCTACATTACTCCAAGCATGGGTGCGTACGTCATACTTCAGGAGATTTCATTTTAAAATATTAATGAAATTTTGATTTTGATTTCATAGATTTTGATGTTTTTTTTTATCATCTGGCAGACCGCCATCTCACCTGATGGTGAGTGATGATGCCTAGAAACAGCCTATTCACTGTTGCCTTGAAGACGGCCAGGTTATAATGATCGGAGAACACATAAGGAGGCAAAGAGATCCATTCGTTTGGTTTGGCCTATACACCCCCTACGGGTAGGCTCGGTGGGGACGTGTAGTGGGTTTATGGTGATGTGGTATAATAATAAATTGCTAATATTATAACCACGTTAATCCATGATATCAGCATAATTGTAATTTTTCAATTGCAGGTTTAATAATGTTATGGTTACTAAACTTCATTTAAATTAACAAAGTTGTAAACTTCCCCCTACGATCGTGTTGATTTCGTCGTCGAACAAGCTCGGAAGCCCTCCGCGTCCCGCCCTTACCTCCCTTGTGAGCAAAATGGACGCCGGTTCACGACCTCTCGTTTGGCACGATTGATTTTACTTAATATCTCTGATAACATATAGTCAGTGATCGTGGAGTTTGAGCTTAGTATTGTGCTGAATCTGACCTAAAATTAGCATTCAAGTGTTATTAAAATCATAAAGTTTTCAGTGATTGTATTTGAACAGTGCATTGGTACGAAATTCCGGTTTCCGAGTGATTTTTTAGCGGTTTCTTTGATATTTGTATAAATAAAAAGATGGCACGCGCGCATTTTAAAGAAACATACGTGCATGGAATAAAAAATAAACCGATATGCCCACAAATACGCAAGTAAGTGCTTATTAGTAAATAGAAAGCATTTTAAATAGTTTTTGGGAATATTTCATATTTTCCATATAGAAAATTAAATATAAAAATCTATGGTCGTTGGAGTAGACGAGTTCTGGTGTGGAGACCGCGTCTTAGCAAGCGTAGTGTAGGACGCCGGGACCGACATACCGACTACTAGAAAGATCGCTGGTGGTTAGATGAATGAAGCGTAGGATTGGGATATCTAGCGCAAAATCAGGGAAAACTTTATGATATGACAGCGTAAGGATTTTTTTTCAAAATTACTTATCGCTGTTGGCTACAAATGGCTTTTATAGCTTCACCGGGCAAGTGGCCAGCACAGATGGCTTTCAGCCTTAGCCGTAAGGGGTAGTACAAACAACAACAACCAACAAGCTAGGCCTCCTTTTCCCTCGAGGTCCCGCAGCAATCTAAGCTGAAGGCTGCATTATGACACGGAGGTACTAACCATCAGTTGACTTCTTTTTCAACCCATAAAATGAAAATACAAAAAACTAAACTTTTTTGGAGCTTACGCTTGGTAATTTATACATAAACACTATTATCCGCTCGAACGTAGCCCGCGCGTAGATAATAGATTCCTCTATTGTTTGTTGTGATTTTCCATCCGTGCTGCGCACGACCGCATATAATTTTGTTTGACTGTCTGTTTGTCTACCAGTATGGTTTTTTGCTTGTCTGCGTGTCTGTAGTCTGCCAGTATATGATTGTTTGTTTATTTGCTTGTCCGCAGACTACCGGCCACCGCAGCTGGCGAGGAGCGCGAGCGTGACGAGGACGAGACGCCGCCGAAGCGCGCGCGACAGGTCTCCATCGACCTCACTCACT